>PQWD01009424.1:0-250360 GCA_019425675.1 Leucinodes orbonalis
AGGAGATGCTGCAAAGAGCATCTTTCTTTTTTGTTATTTATTTTTTTCACCCTATGTAGATATTTATTCATTGTTCAACTTTTCTGTTTACTATTAAGTTATGTCTCTTTTTACTTGACGTTGTCGTTCTTTATAACGTGTTTGTATATCTAGTGTTATCTTCTTGTGAAATAAAGCTTTTTTATTGCTCTTTTCTTCTTAAAATACATACATATTTTTAAACATAGAAATACCCAGACAAATACAAACAGACATTTTCATGCACATAAATGTTTGTACTGCTCGGGGATCGAGCCCGGTACCCTTGGTGTAGTAGCTGACGTCTTACACCATTACACCAAAAAGGTCGTCAAAAATAAAAATGTGAATAACCAACAGTAGACTGCAATAGGTCGAAAAGACTAAGTTAAGCAACTATGACAATATCAGATCATTGTTAAAATAGCATGCTGTGTTCGTCTCTTGAAAGGCACGTGAAGCCTTTGGCTACTATTTTAGGATGGTGGTCATAAACACTCCCTAACACGTATTGAGTAACTGTAACAAGTGTATTTTCATTTATCAATTCTATTGAAATGCAATTGCACGATATTTGACTTGCACTACTGTATAATAAATTTCACAACAATAGTCTAATATAAACACAATGAGAGTTCTGGAGAACACCTGATATTTAAATGCATGCACTATTGAACTATTAGAAACCTGGGTATTTGGCGCTTAAGTAAGTACTTTCCACAATCCTTAAAAAATACTGAACTTCATTTTAATAAAAACGCACCTTATTTCATATGTTGTTTCATTGATTACTTTTGTTTATTTGCAATATTTCATTTTTAAATATACTTTTAAAAATATATTAGATCCATTGATGATAGTGAGCTGTGATGTCAAAATTCACTAGACCCATACAATGTATGAAAACGTTCTTTTTTGACAGTTCATAAATAGTACTTCAACGAATAGTGGTGTCAACTATATCAAGTAACCAATATGTTCAGCAATGGATTGCGATAGGTCTAAGAGATATTTTGTTCTTTGTTTGTATTTCAAACTTGAAATATATATTCAATGAAAAAAATCGTAGCATAATTTTCAAACACTGTCACGAAATTTTATTTGTCATCACAGAGGAAACATAGTTCACAATGACTAAAATATCAAAAGTAAGTCCCCCAACACCCTTTAATAAGAAGGGTGATAACCATTATACGTACCTGTTATAATACACATTATACATTCCATTTTCTTAATTGAATAACGCTAAAAGAATTTTAAATAAAATGATATACTATCATTTATAGGTTTCCCTAAGTTACGCTCAATTTATTGCTTACTAAACACTAGGTGTAGTAATGGCCACTATTCAGATTATGTAAGTAGGCTTATATATCTATCGATTTAAGAAAAGGTTTATAACAACGTAAAGATTTTCTTTCGTACCTCCGCCGTGTCAGTTCTCATATTTTGGTTAGATATTGATTATTTACTGTTGCTTCATAAAACGTTTCAGGTTAAGTGATTGTTGCAGCTAATAGACATGTGATGGCATTTCCAAGGAAACACCGCGATTCCATGATCACAATTTAAAGGAATTCAGGTTTCAACAGGCCACAATTACATTTTCCTAGATCGTCTTGTGATTAGTTGCGTTGCTTATATAAAGGCAAGGCGAAATGTACTCGTAACTAACGAACGGTCGTATTAAACCGAGTTATTGGCTAAGATGATAGCATAAAAGAACGTGAGGATTCTTGTGAAAATGGCACGCTACGAAGCCTTACAATGTATCACTCACGACGAAGCATGGCGCGGCGGAGCGCGGCGCTCTCCTTTAACTAAATGAATCCATGACTACATTCTCCAATACTCGCCATATCCTTTATAAATCCATGAAACATTTGGCTAAAAACCGAAAAAGATGGTGGCCTCCACCGCCGTCCGCTCTGTTGCTAGGTGCAGATCAATCGCTAACCCTTGTAGGTTACATGAATGAAACTGACATATTCAACGCGCCCTCTCATTCTTTCAGTGAACAAACTCGAAACCAAATTTGTGTCACGGTAACTGGTTATATACAAAACTAGATGATATAAAAAGTTAATTGGTAACGTTAGTATATGCAAGGGATTTGGCACGTAAGAGGGGCGAGGGTTAGTGTAGGCCTGACGTGTTAGTGGCGTGTGTCGAGCGAGTCGCAGACAGCGGTGGCGGAAGGTCGGGGAAGCCGGGATCGCTAGCCGAGAGCCCGGGCTCCGCTGACGTCAGCGACGGCTCGACGCCGAGAGGCGTCGTTGAACACCGGCCTGCCAATTATTATTTTATGTACACGAACGGCGCGAAACAAAAGGCGGCGACGGCGGGGCGCGGGCGGAGAGCGCTCGCCGCAGGAGCGACTGCGGGCGCCATCTAGCGGGGCGCGCGGCGACCGCTCGCGGCTACTCCTTCGGTCTGCGGACGATCGAATCGGGACGATAGTCGCGTCGACCCTGGAGTGCACTGTCACTGTGTGTGGTCGTGGTGGGTCCTTGTGGTGAGGGGTCACCGTTGCACGGGATGCGTACCGTGGTCAGAGCGTGGCTGCGTGTGGTGGTGGCGGTCGGGTGGGCCATGCTGTCAGGCGTCGCGGGAGAGGCGCGGGCCGGGCATGGCGGGCTGCTGCTCGACACTGCGGTGCGGGCGTCCGCGGCGCGCGCTGCACGCCACTGAGGCGCGCACGCCCCGCCCGCCCGCGCTGCGCGCGCACGCCCGCACCGCCTCGCCCGCGCCGCGCCTCGCTCGCCCTGCACCCGCGTGCACCGACACCGGCCGCCCACGCACCACAACACACACTATCTATCGATTGTGGGCTTCAGCTCTGCACCTTCAAAGGTCGTGCTCCACTCATTAGGAAGTGCACGCTCTCATTTCGTACTTAGGTTCGTGGTGGTGACAACAATGATGAACTTCCGCAGTCGGAAAAAAAAATAGTGGTATTCCAAGCACAAATGCAAAGTTATTGTTTTCTAAAATAGAGTGAATATTTACAAAATTTTAAATATTCAGCTAACGTAAGGATAGGTCCAAAGTTATACTCCGATTAGTAACAGAATATTTTTTATTTCATCGCAATAATGCTCATGATATCTAATTTTGTCAACTTGTAAAGTAAACAATAAGTATCCGACTCTCTATTTTTAGATATAGTACTCATAACTCCGTGTTATTTTTACTGCGTGAATACAGATATCAAAACAACTGCGTTATAAATAACCACGTTATGTAATTGTACAACAACTCAACAGTCGATGAATTGAAGGTAAATAAACTAATTAACCTATAATTAGGCCAACAAAATGTTACCTAGGTTCTATTAGTTGTTAGGTTAACGAATTATTTTCAATTTGTTTAGAGCTGCAGTATTTTAACTGTTCTTTAAGAAAATGCAGCTAACTACTTTGACAAATAATTTATGACAAATACTTAACTCACATAGCTTTATTTTCATATAACCAAAATGTACAATCAGTTAAACACTACAAGAAGTTAAACACTACAGGACAAGACAAAAGGAGAATGACCTGTCGAATACCCTGTTCATCGGGATAGGAGGTCGTAAAAGACTCGTTTATTGGTCAGCGAGATATTCCACGGGTTGGTGAGGCTAGCAAGGATCTTGGATGATAGAGACGGTATCCTATTACTTCTTATGAAATAGAGTACCCCGAATATAATTATAAAATTGCATTTATTTCAAGATAAGGTTCTTAAAATCGTTTATACATCTAGAGTAAGTCAGATTGCAGTCATTACACTCGGTGATTGTGCCATTTATTCATCGTTGCATAGAAAGAGGATTGGCAGTGCATCACTTGGTCAGTTATTTGCGAGTAACGAGACGTGCCGCTAATAGGGTTGGCAAAAGTGAAACTTGAATTTCGAGTAAATAAGTTATTTAGTTTAACCATGTGATACCAGCACAATAAACGTCGTTCATAGCAAAAATATAAACTAAAAGGTGCATTAACCCGTTGAAAGCAATCTACGGGAATCCATGCACAATAGATTTTCTATGCGCTTTAAGGCATCATTGGCGGTCAAAGGGTTAAAAACTGAGTTACGTAACAGTAAAAAAAGTAAATATTTCAGGTGAAAAGCACATAATATAGAATAAAACATAAAATCCATGGAACTTTTTCAAATATTTTTTTTATGTAATACGCCACATGCGTATCCCAAAATGGCGATGTCAGACCCCTGAAATATCTGGGTCAACCCTAGCTTGCTGTGCGTGCAAAAGTAGTCCTTATTCCGTAAGTATACAGTAGTCCTTTTAACTGAAGTGGCCTAAGCATGGAAAACTAGGAGCTTTCGTAAATTACACCATGTGTAACACACTGTAAGGCGGAAATTTTAGTTAGGTCAGGTAAGTGTTTGGTTTATTGTCGTTTGTTCCGCAAAAGTAATCGTTAGGTTTGTTGTAGGCATGCTATATCAGGCGTTTGTTTGTTTTGTTTTAGACATTAAAACAAACGCTTTTATTAAATAAACTCGATAACCATGATATCCTCAGCACAACTATATAAATTTTGAATCCGTCTACCTATATTGTTTTTTCTTATGGATAGCCATTCTTATTAACTTAATTAGCCGAAGAATATCTGCATTTCTCTTGTTTTATTAACCCAAGAATGGTTTTCGTTTCTACAAAATACAACGAAAATATAAAAATAACACATTTTCCGTATGGTTATATACATTTCTTATTAAGGTTTTTCAACAGACATTCTGGGAACTGTGGAAAATCATATATTTTACGAAAACAAGTATATAATAAAATATGGGCGAATTAGGTTCAGCAGTGGATAGCAATAAGTGAAAGCCATAGCATCAGTTACGTTTTTAGTTTTACGATAATTATTATTGCAATCGACAATGTTGTTGTCTATACAGTGTCGAAGGGTCGGCATCGATATAGTCGTAACAACGCTAGCTTGACATATGTCCCGTCGACAAACGTACACACAACACATTCTGTTGACATTCGAGACGCGTTGCCGACAACAATGTCATATAACCGAGAAACGCATTTGATTGCATTTGGATGGGCTCTATGGAGGATCCGGTACTGTCCTGTGTTATTGCTCTATACATAATTTCATTCAGAACAAGCATGCTGGAGTTGCTTTTTTTTAATATCACATTCACTATTATATTGATAAGTACAGACCAAATTATAATGAAAAATTATAAATTGGGTAGTTGTTTGCTATTCATAATCTTATCGGAAAATACCTCAAATACAAACAGCGGTATTTCAGTGAATTGGGGTAGTGTACATGTACATGATCTTTTCTATGTATACACATACATAGAAACATCCAGACCATTGCAAACAGACATGTTCATGGACACTAATGTTTGTACTGCTCGGGGATCGAACCCCAAACCCTTGGTGTAGCAGCCGACGTCTCAACTATTACAGCAAATGAATCGTCAAATATTAAATTTATAATAAATATTAAATGTTGAATCAATACACTATGTCCTTATAAGTAAAATATTCTTCTACGAGATACATTCCTCAAATGTGATGGTTCGTAATTCCTTATGCGATAACTGTCCGGACTTTTAAAATGTAAAATCTATTATTATCCGGTATTTAAACAAATTATATATATATACACCTAGGAGTATCTCTTTAACTATCAAAATCATGCATCTAAGCTAAGTTGGCAAATACCCCGTACACATAGTATCGATGGGAAAAGTTTCAGCCCACGAGTGAGAGGCTTCTAATCTAGACATGGTGTACAAGTTGCTCAAGATATGTGCTTAGAACTTCTATACATTGTTTAGTCACATTGAAGTCAGGTCAACATCGTAGGTAAGTACTAGACATATCAATCCCACCAAAAACATTCTGTAATAAATCTAGCCAAGTCTCGATGGAGCTGCTTGATTATCTCTAAAAAGTTATGAAATCAATACAAAGACGTGCCAAGTCTAAGGTTCCTTACTGCGATTACTTTATTATTATGGTTAATGTTGTGGGGCTTGGCTGTTGAAGAGTACACAAGATACCAAACCAGGCGCTCTATGACACCATTGCACCAATCTGTCGCCAGAACGCTAGAAGATACATATTGACGATAAAGTTTGCCACTTGGAAAACGGTGATTCAATAAACAGTCCATTGTAGACTTGATTAAGGCAACAACGTATAAAGAATGTTCAACGGCCAAGTCACACAACATCAACCATAATAATTGGCTAGATTTTTTACAGAATGTTTTGGTGGGATTTCACTTCTTTTTGTAGAAACTTGAAAGGAATATTAGACGGGCCATTAGGTGTAATGGTTGAGACATCGGCTACTACACCAAGGGTTCCGGGTTCGATCTCCGGGCAGTACAAATATTTATGTGCATGATCATGTCTGTTTGTATTGGTCTAGCGCGCTCGACTTGGCGGGGGCACTACCGTGCCCCCGTTTTTTGACATCGGATGAAGCGGCCCACCATGTTGAATATATATTGTTTAAAGGCGGTATGTCAATCTCTTATAGTTTGGCTGGGCTCTTTTGTTATCTAATCAGGATCACCAGGTACTCCAGATCTTCGATTATCGTTTTCCCTTTATGTAGCCATCAAACCCTAACCCTGTACCAAATTTCAGCTCTCTGAGTTAATGGGAAGTACTAGTTCTATTTTGATGATTTTGTTATCTAAGCAGGGTCACCAGGTACTCCAGATCTTCGATTATCCAAGTTTTTATAGTTTTCCCTTTATGTAGCCATTAAACCCTAACTCTGTACCGAATTTCAGCTCTCTGAGTTAGTGGGAAGTACTAGTTCTATTTTGATGATCATGAGTGAGTAAGTGAGTAAGTGTCTATCTGTCGAAAATGCGAAACTTTGCTTTCGCTTAACGTCGAAAATAAATGACCTACAGACTTGAATTGGATTTGAAGTAGGTTATTATATCTTACTAGATGACGAAAATTTTAGCGCTCTGGTATTATCCAAAGGTTCTCAAATTGGGGTCTGAAAATTCGGCGAAATGGATCCTGTAAAGGATGGTACGCACAGACATCCGATTGGAAAATCTGTTATGGTACGGCAGTGTTTGCTTCGCGCTCGATTTAGCGGGGGCACTACCGTGCCCCCAGATATTAGATTAATAAAAAATATATTAAGGTATAGAGTATTTTTCATCCTGGTAGTACGGATAAGTTTCTCAAGTTGCCATTCTAGCATTTTCTTTCATTCTTTCATATATTTTGTTTATATTTTTATTGCAGCCAATAAAGGTGTTCCCTAAATGCATCATATAGGACACCCCATTATTGACTGTGCATAATTTTCTTAACTGCATCATATTTAAGAGGTATTTTCATTGTACCTACATCATTTTAACAAATGTTTAATTACGTACAATATGCGTACAATATGTTTGGCAACAAATGATTGATTATTGGGTAATTAATACAATTACAATGTTTGCCCTTTCATAACGTTTGTGTCTTTTAATAGGACAAAAAAAGATGTTAATGTATAATTAACTCGATGTAACTTAATATCCAAAGGTTGTGTCTGCCATCCCACTGGCAAAACCTTTACGTAAATGTCAAGAACGTGGGAGTAATTTAAATGGGATGTATCAACTAATTATGGTAGTTTTTCTCTCATATTATGAAAGGAAAAGCCATTTGGCTCCAATGCAGATAAGTAGGTGTTAACGATTAACATCCTAAGATTATGGTGGGTTAGGGCCTAAAAATCCCGTAGGTATGTTGTGTCGGAACGCCGGTAGATGGACACTGTAATGGGACATTAAAGGCTGGTGATGTGATGATGAAGCGTTACCTAACAAACTCATACATGCATTTGTGCACAACTTAAGCGTTGTAAATAATGAAGGTTATATTCCACACAAAGAGAACTAAAGATTGGACATCAGTGCAGGAAATGGTATTGGGTTTTCATGTTTAATATTTATGAAATAAAAATATCTAAAGCAATAAATGCAAGGTAAAAACAAAATATATTTGATTCGATAAATATAATATATAGTTTTGTTGAAATATAATGTGGAACATGCTATGAAATAACTTAAAAGTTCATACTAGACCGAAAACATACGATCCGCAATTGAGATTACACTATAGTTACCAAAAAGCTAAATATCTGGAACTTAACAAAAGATTATTGAAAGTATTTGTTGTATTTGTATTAACTATGTTAATTTCATAAATACATGAAGTAATATATAAAAAAATATCCAATTATAAAATTAATTTCATGTTCTTGCAAACAATTTTTTTTTAGTAGTTTTGCAACACTGGTGTTTAAAAATATTACTGTAATGGCTGACAAAAAGGTGAAATTGAAGAATCTACAGGATTCAGGAAATCTATGTCTAGCAATAGTCTGCGATAGAATGAAGAGAGAAATCCACGCAGATGACTTTGCTTAAATTTTCTGGAGACAGAGATTGAGTTAAAATAAATTAAAAAAATATTACGTTAAAATTTTTTTTTAACAAAACTACGTAAATTAGATCATCTTATCAGAAAATGGCATTTTAGGTGAAACAGATCAAACATTCTTCCACAAACAAAAAAAGAATAGGTGATATAATTGCACTGAGAATTTATTCAGTGGCAGTATTGCAATTAAAAGAGCTTTCTACTAACATCATACGTATAAGAAGAAAATCTACTTAGTTACAAAGTTAGATGTGTAAGGTACAACTGCAATAAAGTCGGATTCATTATTAAAGTCGTAAGCTTTGTAAGATGCGAAGAAAGGTAAAAACCGGTGAGCGAAACAGAAATACGAAAATATATGTGTGCGAGAAAGATAAAGGCAGGTGCACCGTATATGGGCCGGTTCAGATTTTAATATTAGCTTTTTATAAATATATTCAAATACTGAGTGGGACATATAAAACACAAACATATTACTTAATTATGTTGAAGATTGCTTTAGTTTGGTTTGAGTGCAAAGTGTAAAATAGTTTAATGAAGCACGGGAAAAGTGTCAAAATATTGGTGTTGCAAATTCAGCGCAGATGGCTGGACCGTTCAAGTCTTGTAGTTTGCACAGTTACGGCTAAGTTTACGGGCGTCCAACTGTGAAAATGTTGGAAAATATTTCTTTTAGACCAAGTTGCAAATAAAAATGTTGAAGAAATATAGGCAATTAAAAAGAACTGTTTTGAAATTGTTATTTAATAAAAGTATATATTTATTAAATTAAACGTTAATTATGTTCAGTTATTCTACACGAAGCATTATTAATGTTTTTAAATTTTTAACCACAAATTTGTTGACTGGTAAACAATGTTATCATTTTGTGACATAAACATATTATTTTTTACTTGCTGAAAAGTTATAACAATAACAATTTCACCAATTTGGTAGCCATAATTTTTACGTGACTAGTGGTTAGATCCTCAAAATAAAACCAAAAACTTGCTGACCGTTAAGCTCGTTTCGCTTGCTACAACGTAGTCCAACAATAAATAAGCAACTTATTTTACATCAGTGTTTAATTCGGTATCGTTTGGATTATGTCCAAAGCGCATACCCGAGGTTGCATCCAAATTTTTGGTCGCCTCACGAACATTCTTTCTTTTTATGCGCAAGCCAATATACTCTAATCGCATGGTTTCATTGTTGGTGTTTTTTTTTGAGCAGGCACTTTTAAATGTCTATTTTTCCATCAAATGTCTGTAGTACATCTTGCCAATTAAGAACAGACTTTAATTAGTTACGGACGATGAGGCGTTTGGGGCTGGTTACTCATTTCTATGCACTCATGATGCGTAATGTACTTGTACATATGCGGCGTTGTTATTGTTCATCAGATGTGCCGCTTGCTCGTTTGTCCCCATTACATCACATAGCTCGCAAAACAGCAAGTTGTGTGACTGATAGCTCCAAGAGCTAGATCAGACGAGTTTCGAGATCATGTCTTGGCATGTGTGTAGTGTTCACCGACATGCGTAAGGTCGCTTGCGTAGGCTAAATGAAGATAATCGTGGACTGGCCCAGAATAGGGGCTATAACTTGAAGTGGACTGCGATAAGTTGAAGTGCTACGTAATGTAGGTAAAGAACAATTTAAGACATAATACAGTTTATTAAAAATTACCATTTTGGCTATTTATTCCACTGGTAAACAAGACCCCTTAAGGAGTCGTAGTTCGCAGGGAGCAGCCACGCTAGTTAGATGTCTCTTGGCGGAGTACAAAAGCTTCGTACACTGATCAGCAGGACAAACTGCGAGTAAAGTTGACTTAATCCTTATGCATACTATATGTAGTAACATACTCATATGGGTTAAATTCTTTAGAAAACCCCAAGTATAAATAATGATCTCTACTACTAATGCTTATACTGATTGAATAGAGTAAGGACTACGATCCAGGTATGTGAACAAAGGAGTGTTTTGCACTTTTGTGTTTTGGTAAAATGACACTATAGAAAGCAAAATTCCTGGTTATATGGGACCTAATATCTTTCTTCTCAGGTGTTAATTGGGTTACCTGTAACGTTGCATTACGCATGGATAGCAGGCTCATCATCTATCTTGCCATTTGTTATACAATTGGTACGGCACCGGTTAATGAAAAAGTATATTCCACGTAAGACCTTAGCATTCGAATGTCAAAAGTTGAATTCTATTACAGTGTTAATGAACTACTATTCAAATATGCGTATCATCAATCCTAATCCAAGCATAAGACCTGGAGCCTCTCAAACGAATTCCGTGTCGTCGCTTCAGCCTATACTTTGTACATATTGCAGTCGACTCTCTTTGTGTAGGCTTGCTATTGGGCTGCGCCTTTTTATGTTTTTTCTTTTAAATCTACGGCCCGTCTTCACATAAAGTTTTTCAACGTACAGCCGGGACGTAACTGCAAGTTTTCTTTTTATTAACCTACTTTGTGCTATATGCGTTTTACGTGGACATTTTGGATATTTTAAGATTACATTGCGATATGTTGATTCATTTCTTTGTTTTGTATTTTTTAGATGTACAGTCTAGTCTAGTGCTTTTCTATACTAGGTCTCAAATAGGCTTAGGATTGTTTACAAGAGATTTCTTATATGTTATACGGGTATATGTGGGTTATATAGGAATAAGGTACATAAGGTCGGTTGTGGTGACGAAGATATGATATTCTTTATCATAAAGTATATACGTATATACTTTATGATAAAGAATATCCGGGGTCTAGTGTTATTCAGAGTTGGTTTAGATCACTGCATGGTTCGGGAATTGTTGGTTCGGTTGGATCCCGGGGGAAACCACATACCTACAGAAAATCACTCTGTGCAATTTTTCCCAGTTGGATAAATATATGCATTATATTAATTATCTGTATCTTTCTTTTCAAACTGTTGCAATCCACTGTTGATATAGAGGAATCATCATCAGCTGATTTTCTTAAATGTAATATGGTTCTGTGCTTCGGAGGGTACGTTAAACCATTGGTCCCGGCTACTATCAAAAGTTGGTAGTTGGTATCACCCATAATGCCAATAGAGGAAGCAGTGTGGGATTATAGGCTGATGATGATAAATACACGTCTATTCGAATTTTCCAATTTATAAAGTTTATGTAGGATGTCCACCAGAAAAGACGTAGGACGTCCACCAGCAACACGTAGGGCGTTCACCAACAAGATGGACAGATAACATGATTAAGGTCGCCGGAAAGAGCTTGATGCAAGTCACCTCAGATCGGTACAAAAGGAAAACATTGGAGGTCTATGTCCAGCTGTGGACGTCCAAACGCTGAAAAAATGATGTAGACTGAAAATCTTTAGTACCCATAGCCCAGAGGAAATCCACAAGAACCATCGAGTCTGACGGGACCCTGGATTAATCTAAACTTAACACATAAACCAAAATAAACCGCTCGACCAATTAATACACACTGCTGACATGCTGATGTTCTTATAAACATTTTCTTAAATAAAATGTATCAAATAATGATACCCGTCATATGTAAATACATTGAGCATAAATATTCAAGACAAATTAAGGTAAGTTAGTAATATAAGTTACATGCTGACATTATATCCAGTGCCTCAATTTTGTTAATGTACATAAACGTCATGTGTCAGCGGCTGGGTTTGTTACATTTGTGTATGGTGTATTCATTCTGCCCAAGAACCTACTGGGCGGTATGATGGACGATGATTTTCGGATTGGTAATAGGGTACCTACATATTTATTTTTTCATTTAGAGGGCTCTAATATTAAGTGTAGGTTGTATTAATACATGTTTCAAATTTTTGAAAATCATTAGTAGAGGGGTTTTTAAGTATTTTTTTTGGTTGGTCGCCCTTTCTAATAACAGTAACCACAAACAGTAGAACAACTTGCAAGACCTCTTTTTCTCACTACTGCTGTTTGCCGCAAATGAACTTTACAGCTTAAACTTGCAATATCGGAAAAGGGCCACTGCTATGCTATCAAGTTTGCTGAAATAAGTATGCCATAGTAAACACAAATACTGTAATTAGCTATAAGGATGTATGTCAATTATAATCTGTTGTTTACATTAAATAAATAATAAAATATAAAAAACATGTTCCATGGTACCATGATTTTATTAGTAAAATTGTTAAATTAAAACATTTTTCCCTTTTCAATCTACCACTAACGCTTCAATAAACACAATCTAAGCAGCTAACTCGAACCAGTTAATCGAGTATCAACGGCGTTAGCGATTAAATTAGACGTAAATAGAGTTTTTATTTGCACCAATTATAAAGTTCAAGTGTAGGAGGGCGGGGTGGGGCGGGGGGTGCAACTGCGGCGCGGCGGCGACCCACTGACCGGGGGCAACGACCGATGCACCCCGCTACCAACCAGGGGCCATGGAGTAGGGATGTCAGTGCACTTGGGTCTTTGATACCTGTTTCAGTTACGTTACGCTTGCAGTCAGTGACTAGACTAAGAGCTTTCTACATTTCGCTTTTGCCATGATCTATACGCTTGATAAGATTGGTGGTAGTATGTCATAAGGCTTACAATAGAATCGATGCCATATATTATCTGCTAATCTTTTTCTCCCTATGTCGGCTTTTCCAGGAAGAGTTATGGTCAAACTCTAACTCAAAATATTTTGACAGATACTTTTGAATCGTCAATTTTTTTATAATTATACCAATGTGAAACTACGTAAATCTGTCGTCACCACACGGCTTAACAGAATACAGGAATGATAAAGAGGATACGCCTAAGTCTTGGGTGTTAGATGCTCCGCGACTATAATCAATTGCATGCTGTATAAATGACTTCATTAACATCAGCTAATTATACGTTCCCACCGAGGGGCATGAGCCTACCCGTATAGCTTGTATAGGCCTTAGTCATCCACGCGGGCCCAGTGCGGTTTGTCCGACTTCACGTAAAGACTTCTTACGATCTCTTTTCCTCACGACATTTTTTACCCACAAGAGCGTCGGAACGTACATATACTCGTAATTTCAAAAAATCGAAAATACTTTGTTGCGTGGCGGGTGTTTGAACCTGCACTTGCGGTCCATCGCAATGACCAAAAATTACTTTAATGAGTATTTATTCTGCTTCCGATGTCACAAAAATTTAAATATAGATGTTTATGTGTAGATAACCTTTATAAGTTGCCTCAATAAAACATAACTTCAGACAGCGTTACTAAGGTATCTTATTGCATGTTTATGTTCAAATTGTTAATAGCCCTGCGTGCATCGGAGCGGTCACAGCAACGAGAGCAGCCTTACAACTGCGCTATGCTGCCGTGCTCTAACTTAAATGTAGGTAACCGACAAATTCAAGTTTTTAGAATTATATATTCCTACGAAAAAATATTCAATATCAGAAAACTTCAACAGGTTTTTGTATACCTGTTTTCTGGTGTGTTTGTATTTAGCATTTCTTTCACTATAAGTATTGTTTTAATTAAGTGGCAGTTGCTACGCAAAATCAGGTAAGTTCTTGATTTGGTCTATTCAACTTATCACAGTCCATTGCTGGACATTGGTCTCCCTCATTATGCGCCAGATATTCCACCACTCCGCTTTTCACATCCACAAGCGGACTTTCGCAAGTCTGCGATCCATCAGGCCGGAGGGCGTCCTATGCGACGCTTACCAAAAAGCGGTCTCCACTCAAGAACTCTTCTACTATATCGGTATGTTTAGTTCTCTCATGATTTACAACATTTTAGATTGTATCCATAGGAGAGACCTCAAGCATAGCTCGCTCCAAAGGTGAAACAATTGCTGATTTTAATTTATTTTATAAAAAGTACTTTACGTCTTTTGGCTCGACTTTAAAAAAGTTTTACAGTTGCGTATTTACACTTAAAGGATGGCAGTAAAGGCCACACTGCTGTTTGCTTGCGCTCTAATGATATTATATTGTCATCTACACATTTAATTAGAGGTTCAGTTTTCTATTGACCTATTGACTTAAATATTGGCTTTATAGATGCGACTGGGAGGTTTTTATGGTATCCAACTGGCAGACAAACTATAATGTACTGTGTAATACCATCAGAAGAAACCAAAGGTGCATAGCCGACCATTTAAAGGAAGAGGTCTGACATGTCGATTTTTTTGGTTTCTGTATGAAATTAAAGTTCCGTGACGACAATTTAAACATGTGGTATAATACTAAAAAAGTCTATCCGACTATATCAAGGGTTTTGGGATTAATCCCCAGGCATTATCGAAATGTATGTATTGATTATCAATATTTCTATGCAAAGCGTGTGTATTTAAAAAGAAGGTTATAAGTATGCTTAATATTGTTACATAAGTACGTACCTATATTATAATCGCATTGCTTATATTGGGGCTAGATAATGATGTGTGAATATTTGTAATTTATTCAACCATAGATCAAAAATAGCTTACAACCAGCTGCGCTGTTCAAAGCATAAATCGATTGTGGAGTAAAAATTTATCCTAAATATGTTTGTGATAACTTAAAAACAGTTAGGTTTTCGGTAAAAAGTTGTAACTAAATTCTACTTGCTTCAGATATTTTGAGGTTCGTAGATTATTCTTTTTAGATTTTTTTCTGGTTTTTCATTATTAGTCTTTCCTGTAGTAATGACAAACAAATATTGTTGTTATTCATGAAAGTGAAAATTATCTCTTTTTTACCTTTCGCAATCCACTTCTGTTCACAGGTTCCTTCTATTTTACAGCAAATATTCTAATCCTCGGCTTTCATCATTAAGCTCTCACCAGTGACCATTCACTAGTCGTTGGTCTTTCAGGCCTGAGGTTATGTTATGGTATGTTATGTTACATCAGGATGACACTTAACAAAACCTCTAGTTGCAGTAGTCCGGTTGTTAGTTCGGTTGACCGGACTACTGCAACTTTTTATTTGCAATAGTTCGGTTCGAACTGAGCACCGGACTTTTGCTACTTATTTAGTAGTAACAATTCGGTTAATAATCATTTTTTTATAAAGCGTTCGGTATGGTGTATTTGCTCATCTTATATAAATAAAAGATTATACTGTAAAAAAAGTACTAGAAGACCATAATTATATCGAAGGTGTCCGATAAGTACTTTTCTTACAACAAAACCTCTTGGTTATGTATAGTCCCCTAGTACTATTTCGAAATCATTGTAATATTCCTAATATTATATTATTTTCATATATATTATATTATATTCATACGACAAAAAATACCTATGCTCATTTGACTTGTACTAATGTGAATATCAAATAATTATATAATATATACGAGTTAATGAGGAAAATACATGCAAGTAAACAAAACTTTAACTTAACTTTTTACTAACCGAGCTGTTACTACTAAATAAGTAGCAATAGTCCGGTGATCAGTTCGAACCGAACTATTGCAACTAAAAAGTTGCAGTAGTCCGGTCAACCGAACTAACAACCGGACTACTGCAACTAGAGGTAACAAAAACTTATTCATCTTTATTATTGAAGCCATGGAGTACTGCGAAGCTATACTTTCATCGTCATCAGCTCAATTTTACGAGCTCTCCAAGGGCACCAGCCCACCTGTATAGGGTTTTTGCGCCTTAATCGGTCACACGGGACAAGGGCCGATTTGCCGACTTCACGCACAACCATTGAATTTCTATGTAGGCGTGCGCAGGTTTCCTCACGATTTCCTTCACCGTAATAGCGTCGGATAAACGTTCATATAATTACGAAGTGATTCAAAGGTTGTGCGTGAAGTCGACCAATCCACACTGGGCCCGCGTGGACGACAAAGGCATATACACCCATTACGCGTAGGATCATGCCCTGTGAGGGCAAGTAAAATAAGCTGATGATGATAAGCAATGGGTCGTCGGTCTCATGCAAAACACGTAATGATCACACTCGCCTTTTCTTTAACTAAGTAGTTAATAAAAATAAAATGTGCTTGTAAATTCGCCGCCCTGACCCCATTAAGGTATGAAAGCAGCGACACCTTACATATGCGCTATCCAATGGCTTATACGTTCTGTGCAATGATACATTCTGATCCAATAAAACTGAATTCTTTGTCACAAAAACTATGCGACTAAGCAGACAGTCGACTTGATGATCCGTAAGAACTGTGACCTATTCAAGGGACATGAGTCGTTGGCGTTTGCTCTATTCTAATATCGTGTATTAGCAGTTTTCTATACGCATCGTTTTGGTTCAACATTCATTATCATAATCATCATCCTACTGCCTGGAGCAGGCTCTCTAACAGAGAGTAGCTTAGAGTTACCTTATGCGGATTTGGGTTTTGAAGACTATAAAACAATTAAAAAAAGACATTTGAAAAGTGAAAATATACTGAAATATTCACTCTTCTTTGTTTGAAATGCAGATTGATTATAGCTATAGCAAACGTATATAGTGGAAACTCAACTTCAATAAGCGTAAGTGAAGTTACATTTCCTATCATAATAATCACTTGAGCACGTTACTTATTCTGATTAATATTCGTTATCACACAAACACGTTCTGATACTACGCGATAGTAAACAAACGACAACGGCGTACAGCGTTGACCCGTATAAGTAGAGCAGCAGCAGCGGGGCTCCAATTCTACTAATTTTAAAATGCGCTTATAGTATCGTGACTTAATTGGTAACACTATGAGACAATTTATACTATACAATCACCATTGGAGGCTCATTTGTGTGGACTATTGCCTTCCGATGTGAAAGGTGCAGGTTCAAATCCCGTCAGGTACCAATGTCTTTTCGAATTTTCGAAATTGTATGTATGGTTACCCGATGCTCTTACGGTGATGGAAAACTTCTTGAGGAAACCTGCGCACGCCTGTAAGACATTCAAATATTGTACGTGAAGTCAGCCAATCCACACTGAGGCCGCGTGGACGAATAAGGCCTATACATCCTCCACGAGTAGGTTCGTGCCTCCCGACGGTGGGGACGTACGTAGCTTTTAATTAATCACCATTTTAAACCATTAACATCAAAATTGTGCCGGAATACCAAATTCACAGTTCGATTGTAAAGTATCGTAATGTCAAATAAATTAGTGGAATTGACGCTCTGTATGCATTGACCCGTTAAAAAGAGCGAGAGCACGCTTTACAACTGCGCTATGAGCTGCGCTACTATTTACTCACTCTTTCACGCTCTATTTATCTCTATACATCAAACAATGGCGGTACTTATTACCTGAGTTATGAATTTTATAAAGCTTAATGCACCAGTTATTGGAGGCTTTTGTGAAAGGTTTCGTTCGGTGCGTATTGAAACACAGCTTAATACTTAAAAAGTGTACTTTTGAAAATTAAGTCAGGCAGGTCTACACATCAGGGCAGTATCAGAGATACTGAAAATTTTAAAGGTTGATATCGAGATTTCAAGATTGGAAACCCTTTCAATACTGCCGTTTTAAAAATGTGTCGGGTTTTCTAAGCTGTAGTTTTTACTGGCCGATCGGTGAGCGGGCGGTTATCAAAATTTAGTTCGAACCTCAATGCGTTCGAAATATATACCGCAGGTTGATACGGATTTTTTTCATTCAGTTAAACCGTAAGAAATTTGAATTTCCAATAAACTATAAATGTGATTTTTTAGGACTCTGCATACATTTTTTGGGAACTCAACCTTCATCTTCCAGTAAGCGAACGAGGTTCTTGAATAAGGTGGATCAGCGCGAACGACTACAAAATCAAAATGTCTTTATTCAGTTTAGGTCCTTACAAAATGTTTCTCAAATGAAGCTACCACTGGTTCAGACTGTAGTTTTCTACTGAGCAAGAAACTCAGTAGTCAATATTTAAAAAAAAATGACTCTTTTACATTGATTAGTAAAGTAGTGAATGTATGCAAAATAGAAAAATGTGTCCATGTGTGCTGCCACTGCATTGGAAACACATTTTTCGGTTGTTTTGTGAGCATATAACGTATCAATAGTTATCTATGTCAATATGTGTATTATTAGCAATATTCAAAATTGACAAACAACTAAAATTATTTAATTTTAATTTGCGTACAACAAAGCAATTCGCCCACCACAAATGTTACTTGCGTTTGTGTCGCGTTGCGGTCAGAGCTTTACAGTTTTAGTACTTTAGCTTTAGTTTGCTAATGTATTCGATTTAGAATAGTTGAAACCCAAGCTGGTTAATGTGGAAGTAAACAAACAACAACCTTTTTACTACTATAATGTAAAATGTAACATGAGGTTTTTTGCAATTTCAAAATCAAACCTTACATACCTAATATAGTTGCAAAACAGACATTTATGAAAATATTTTTTTTTGTACCTGGTGATCAGCCTGGCTAACTGGCAGCTGATTAAAAAATGAGGTAAAATGGTTTTGTGCATGAATGTTGCTATAATCTTAAATTAATGTAAAAAATCAACGGCTAAAAATACCCGCTGAAAAGGGAAAAAAAAACTTTACCATATAGTGCAACATTATATACTTTACATGGTATGGAAAGTGAGTACTTTAAACTCCTAATATATCACAAGCGAAGCAAAAAAGTGTCTTGACAAACTTTACTAGTTTTTAAAATCTATTTAACGGCACCCCACTCGTGGGACATTTTTTTAAAATCCGCCAACTTGATTTTTTGACTTTTTTTAATGTACCCAGTGATACTCGCGCTATGATGACAAATCTAACACACGTCATAATATGTTAAAATCCGTTAATCCGTTTAGGAAGCAGCAGAGAAAATAAAATGTACATCCATTCATACAAACATACATATTCTTAAAAAACCTAACCCTCCTCCGGCAGTCGGGTTAAAAACAACATTGGCCTGTTGGTTGGTAACTGATATTAAAAATAACTACATTTCATTAAGAATAAGTGTCACCTAGTTTCGAATTTCAAATAACACGACGCGACAAATTGTAAGGCGTCGCCTCTTTCAATCGTAAATAGGTGAATGCACAGTAGTTGTGACCTGAATCTCATTTTTATTAAAGTCCTTTAGAAAATTGTCTTTCATATTTTCCATTTTTGATTCCTGTTTTTTGATGGTTATGGTTTATTTTTAACCATCCGTTACTAGTTTCATGTTGTATATTATTATTAGGTTTAAAGAATTTATTTCTCATACAAACTTATAGTTCATTTACAATGAGATATGAGTATTACAATAATTATAGTTCATGCTCTAGTTCTGAGGCTTTATTTGTTGTGATAACCTCACACCTATTCAACTTTGTCATTAAATTAAACAGCAATACCATAGCTTAAGTTAGGCTGCCACAAAAACTGCAGAACATTTCTTATAACAGTGTTTTGGTCACTTTTGCAATGAAAAAATTGGCCAAGCGCGAGTCGGAATCGCCCGCGGAGGGTTCCGTAGCAGCAAGTAACATAAAATAAAGTAATTTTTATTTACTTAGGCACCTACTACAGCTTTAATAAAAAAAATGGTGGTTCACCGTTTTTGACGTATAAAAAAAACTACTCACCAGAAATCGTTGAAACTAAATTTCGTTGTTAGATTTTATGGTAATGTATATCATATTTTTTTTCGATTTTATCAACCCCATAGTTTAGAAATTACAGGGGGGGGGGGGAGGACACAACTTTTTCAACTTTGTAGGCGTCTCTCGCGCAAACTTTTTTAAAAAATTATAAAAAAATGATATAAGAAACCTCGATATCATTTTTTAAGCTCTAAACATTGATACTCCACATGGAAAGGTTCGAGGTAAAAAAAATTTTTTGAGGTTCAGTTCAATGTATGGGGCACCCCAAAATATATTATTTTTTTCAAGTTTCTTATTAAAATTTAATAGCGGTTTACAGAATACATATACGTACAAAGTTTGAATAGTGTAGTGCTTATAGTTTCGGTGTAAAAAGGGGCTATATTATTCGGATGGACGGACAGACAGACTTGATGAATCTATAAGGGTTCCGTTTTTTGCCATTTGGCTACGGAACCCTAAAAAGAAAATGAATGGGATCTTACTCTCACTTAAATCTTTTTAATATTAAAGTGCTACCAAAGTCCTTATGGCGTAGTACGACTACGAAACATGATATGCAAGTTCTTTTGTGAAGCAATTTTGTCTTTAGCATTACTTATAGATGTACACTACCCTAAAACGTTAGGACAGGTAGTGCCGCTAGTCAGTTCTTCAAGATACCAAAAACCGTATGTCGCCATTGCAATTTAGAGTATGTCACCCTAGAAACCTCGTTAGAGGTTCATAAGGTATACATGATATTTGAACCTACCCGAGCACAAGTCCTCCAGGAGTGAATAAGTTTACTAAAAACAACTATATACATGTCATGTCATTTTAGTGGAAATTATATATTTTTATTTTTACTAAACATTAGCTGTTAAATTCACTGTCAGCATTTGAATAGTTGCAGTAAAAAGTTGTCAAACGGTTATCGATTTATTTCAGCTATGCAACCATAAATACGTTTTGTGGCTAATGACAAGTTGAGTATAAAGGCATGTACACATTACCTAGGACATTGTTGGGTACAAATTACTAAATATTAGCACCTGTAATCTAATGACCAGGTGCCTGATCCTATTGCTGAGTATCCTCGTCTCAATAAATGTAATCTATTCATAACGTGTGATATTATTTAAATAAGGAAGTTATTATTTTACGCTAAATTAATTGAATTAATATGGTAGATATCTGATTGATTTGTCGTACGATTGATGATTTATCGTACATTATATTTTTTAATACCATAAGAATATCCCTATCGAAAATTACTAAGTAATGGATATACATGTCCAATTGTCAACAAGTTTATATTGTATACATATGGCTTAGAAGTTTATTTTTTTTATGCGTGCAAATTTAATGTGAAAACATGAAACATTTTGGCATAGTAAATCTTATATACTTCGACTCTCTTTATGATCTCAAGGTTATGTCTTCTTATCTAAGCTTATTACAACTCATTCTTGTTAAATTTATGACTGTGAAAGCGAAATAATCAATAATAAGATCCAGTGTTCAGATATCGCATCAAATAATTTAAGTTTAATATTAGAAACGTAGTATGACATCTGCCTTATCCTGTATAAAGAGCAAAACCTATATGCATTGTGACCTACAAACGAAAGAGCGACGCCTTACAAACGCGTGGTGTTACCAGTCACATGTTCTTTAAACTACTTTGACTTGTTTCACGCCGGCAAAATCCTAACTTATATGTTTGAGAATTATAAAACTACTAAAATATTCCTGATAAATAAGTATACAACCTCGTATACAACATCATTACATAGTATAAACAAAGTCGCTTTTTTGTCCCCAAGTCCCTATTAAAAAACTACGCAACGGATTTTGATGCGGTTTTTTTTAATACATGGAGTGATTCAAGAGGAAGGTTTAAATTTTATGTTTTACATCCATTAAATAGTGTAGAAATACTGTTATTTTTTGAGATTTCTAATGTGATGTCGTAAATAATTTATTCTTTTTTCATTTACATTGCAAACGCAAGATTTATCAAAATTATGTACTGAGTATTGTAGACAATAAAAAGGTCTACAGAAAACTCCGCGATGGTATATGTCTATCTCTTATGGATATTCCACAATAACATGTTTTTGATATTTACTTTCTAAACAAATAACGGCAAAATTTCCAAGCGATTTTAACCAATACAATTTTAATTTTTAAATGAATATTTTCGAAGATATTACAGTTTTAAAAATTGCTGTACTCAGCGTTTGCGCCGGCCGATAGGGAATACGAATATCACAATAGGCATGATGACTGGGTCCTGGAATCGTAAGAACTATTTTATATTATTACAAATCTGGGTTAAAAATAACGATGTGCTTACTCTCAGCTCGAAAACTCATGTTTTATGAATTTAATTAGTCTTCAAAGATGGGTGGGCAAGTCCATTTTTAAAGTACATTAATTGTCAAAAAATTTTAAACAAAAGGATAACACATATAACTTAAAGCAACTTTTGCTATTATACCATTTGAATAAACGCAACATTTAATATAGTTGTAGTACAAAATTCACAAACTATGCATACAAATTACTGAGGCGTGACGTCATAACTAGGTAGCCATTTGTATGAAGCGTTTTTGAGAAATTCCATTATTGTGTTTTTAGAATTGAAAAATTTCTGTGAGTTTTAATGTTAACGGAGTAATTTTTTTACCAATGTTCCTATTATAATGCGGTCCATGGATATAATAGCAGAATAAAAAAAATTTCATCATGCCTATTGTACCGAGCAAAGCATGGGCGGGTCGCTAGTTGTTTCATAAAAAGAACATCAAAATTATTATTTTTTATTTGACTTTTTTTCTGATCTTGTTTATCATGAACATGGCGGACGTGTTTTTTTCTTACCTAATCCGTTGACCGCCAGGAATCCAAACACAATGAAAAATCTTGTTTATGATATTTTAAGGAGTCTGTGGCGGTCAAAAGTTTAATAATGTGCTGATTACTAAAAGAGTGTTTTACTGTTTGACCAAGATTTACCGCCAATATTTGGTCCTTCGAGACAGAAGAAAACACAGCACAATCATTATTTACGAATCTTTTTTTTGGCGGTCGTATAGTTTCGTGGTTTAAATATTCATGTTTAATTTAACATCAGAATTATTGATCATTCAGTTTCTCGTCTTCATCACTATAGAAAGCCTTTCTCACAATAATGCGAGATGCACCTCAACCTGGTTATTATGCGTTAGGCCGAAATGAGTTAGGATAGCATACGTTTGGTATGTATGAAATACTTCCTTATTGCCTGTATTCCGAACGAGGCTCTGGTTCTTAATACGCTTTTGGGACGCAAGCACTTATCCGAAATACGCCTATTTACTGATGTTTTTAATACAGTTTCTGTGGTAGTGAGACATCGTGAAAACATTTTTATGAAAAAAAAAATGTAATATAAACGCACGTGTTCCGCGCCACTCTTCGATGAACTTGTTTCTGGGAAATTCCCTGCGAAAAATGTATATCCACGCATTCCCTTTTTCACCGAGCAGCTGTTCTGTGCTTACTCTCACTTTCAAACAACCTGCACCCCACTTAACTTCTGAAGGGACTTGTCGCAATCATTTTAAAGTTCATGGTACGGCTATTAATATATTTTTATTATGCAACGGATTAGTACTTTATTGCGCTATTATATGGACGGTTTTGTTTTAAAGCGGGAATTTCTGAGACTTCCAATTTATCTGATCATAATGCTATATTTTATCTCTATAATTTTATCCTTCATAACTTTTTTATGTAAAATATACTTTCAAGAAAATTATAAGAAATTTATCTTAGAAAGGTTGCAAGTAAACGACCACTTTACATTTTACAGTGTTAATTTAAAACCAATAATTGTGTTTATTCCTGTATTGTGCTAAAAATATCATTTACATCATTTAAATAATGAACTCAAACGTAAATTGTTTTTTATACCCTCGTATTCATAGAATCCGTTCAAACCCGAAGAAAACAACGACCAACGTTGTTTACTAAACAATAATGAATGTGTATTTGACATACTAGTACTCTCCGCTATTTGACGCTTCCAGCGTATCGTATTATTTCTCAGAAATACTCGCACAGTTCTAGGAAAACAGACTGCACCCCAGACAAATTGGATAGTAAACATGCGCATACTTTTACTTCTAAACAATTGTGATGTTTATGGTATTATTTACAGCAAATTCAAATTATTTTTGATAGAGTATATATGTAGACAACGTAGTATCAAGTTATAATGTATGGTAGATGCATAAAATGTACAATTACTTATATTAATTATTATCGTATTGTTACTTTTTTATTTACTAAAAATTCGACGATCCATTTGATGTTGCAGGTGAGACGTCGGCTGCAACACCAAGAGTTCCGTAATGAGGCATCTCATAAATCAGGAGATAAATGCACAAAATAATGTAACGCGATACCAACAACCAAAGAACAAATCGTGCTTGGAAAAAAAACAAGATCTCCAACCAAATTAAACAAGGCAAGTTCTGTGATATTCCACAAACAATAAAATGATTACCCGTTTTGCAAACACATCGATGTTAATAAAACATTGATTTCTCATCAGCGAGGAGCTAGTATCGAGAGCTGTTGAGTGGGAGCCACTGAGGTCAGTGTGTCACTCGGCGTGTTTCAAGGTTTGTATCTTAAGGTGTATGTGGATTAAGAGGGTAGGCCACTGCAGGCTTCCACTCAAATGGAAATTTCTAGATGATTCTTCTTTTTATCGTGGACTTTTAGACTTGAGAGGTCATTAGTGAACATTTGTTACTACCACTTTATTATTATGTCCTAGTGTTATGAAATGGTAGGAAAATAGACACACCTGATGATAATAAAATACTGAATATTTTTTATTACCCCCTTAAAATATGGACCTTAATCTAGTAGCTTATCAAAGTATATGCCTACATAAGTATTTTTATTCCAATGCCAGAAAGGCTGGTGCCTGAGATCGGTGTTATTTACAGGTCACCAGGCCCAAAGGTTTTAATGGTGTTCTCACTTTTAACCAGCCATGCTGACAAAGTGCGTGTGCAGTCTAAAAAACCTTAATGCAACCTCAGCTTAGGGTGTTGTAGTATGGGGGCAAGGTAACCTAGAATTTATTTGGAGGCATGGGGGTGCGATGTTAGATCCCCATTCGCCTTTCGGAAGGGTAAAGACAGTTTGAAACTGAAAACTGGAGACGCGTTTTGGAAAAATAAATAAAAAAATCCGTATACAAGCTTATACCTACAACATTAACGAAGAGATAATTCATAATAATTGATATACAAGTCCTATTCATCCTAGTCTATATAGAGTGATAGGGGTTTACACTTTAACCAGTACCATGTGAACATTACATTAATTGCGCGAACGTAGTACAATATTTCGTGCCTAATTTACCAAAAGCTTAACGCTAATAGTGCGTGTCACGCTTCCTTATCCGCAATGTATTGTCAGCGATGCACACATATGCATAAAGCGGTGTTTCCTTTAAATGCAGTATATTGGCTTCGAAGTTATTGTCAATATTTTAATTATATATATATATATTGGAGCGTCGGTGGCTCAATGGTGTGGACTGTCGCCTTCCTAGCTCCGGCTCAGGTTCAAATCCCGACACGTACCAATGTGTTTTCGAATTTTCGAAAATATATGTACGTTATCCGACGCTCTTACGGTGAAGGAAAACATCGTGAAGAAACCTTATGCACACCTGCGAAGAGATTCGAAGGTTGTGTGTGAAGTCGTCCAATCCGCACTTGGCCCGCGTGGACGACTAAGGCCTAATCACCCTATACGGGTAGGCTCGTGCCCTCGGTGGGACGTTTAATGAGCCGATGATGATGATATATATATATATATATATATAAACGGTGTTCCCACTCGTAACTAGCCATGCTGGCAATGCATGCAACCTCAGCTTTGGTGTTGCAGTAAGGGGACAAGGTAACCAGATTTATTTAGAGACATGGAGATGTGGTGTAAGCCCGTTAGCCTTTTGGAAGGATGGGTACAGTTTGAGACGGAATACTAGAGATGCGTTCTGGAAAATAAAAAAAATCCGTATATTAATAAGTCATAGAACTATTAACAAAATGAGCACGTTATGATCAATTTTAATACAGAATCTATAAGCACAGAAATCTATCGGCGCTATACAGGTATATCTCAAAATTTGAAACCATTAAATAAGTTTGATGGAAAAGTTCATTTTCAAATGGAGGATAACCGCACGGCCTCATAATTAATACCAAAAGGCGGCTATTTAGCAATCATATCATATTTGGTTTTCACAAAACACATTAAATATTTACCTACGATTTAATTTAACAATATAACTTGCAAATTAACGCTATGCCCTATGGTTTATTGAGACACCAAGGTCTTTATCAAAATTGATGAAAGAGGTTATTTCAACACTAAGATCAAATGGATTACTTCTATTATATACTAGAATTAACTAGAATATGTATTATAAAATGATAAAAACACTTCGACCACTTTATTCAATATAAAAGAAACGTTATTTCCCTGATATGTCGTGATCTGTATTATAAAAAAATTATAGAAATATTTAAAATTTATTCAAAATTATAAATATAAATTAAAAAAAAAAATCTTTATAGAAGACTAGGTAATAGATCATACCGGACGAGCAATTAAATAATATACTAAGATTATTGACACAGTTTACTCTTTTTCCCAGACAAACTTGAGGAAAACCAGATTCAATACAATTTGTTGTAGCAACATGCCAGTCTGTAGGCTGTTTATAGCTTTTAGACAGAAAGAACGAAAATCTATGAAATGAAAATTACAATCTTACGATACGAAAGTTAAATTTAAAACAATGTTCTACATGACCTAAACTGGTTAATTATTACCTACATTTTTCGGTAAAAAACGTTTTATTTATTGAATGAAATGACGAATTGTACTGGTTTATTAAGAATTTAAAATATCACGGCAACCAGCTTCATAAGTCGTAGGGTGTATATTAAATATACAAGCTTGAGCTATTTAGCAATTGTGCGAGAGAAGCGGAAAATTTACCTATATGCTTCATACAATAATAAAACAAAAATCGATACCGATATCAATTGTTCAACTTATCAAATCATTTCTCAAAACTAGACAGACAGACAGGCCAAAACGCCGAAGCGCTTTTTCAAGTATCAAAATTCATTATTGTGCTTTCCTTTGGTATTTTAAATATATTTTATTGTATTTTTTGTATTCTTTTTGACGTTCATAGTGCTTTTTAAGCCTAATCTGATTAAATGAATTTTGTCTTGTGACTTTGAGACATTGACCTTTTTGTCCCGCACCAATGCTAAATGTCATCAATTTGCTTTTCGGAACCGATACAGTAGCGTTTATTGTAGATGCATTTTACTTTAATGTGTAATTCTTGGTTTTTCTATTTATTACCATTATTTGCCTCAATGTTAAGGTGACTAAGCAAAATAATTTAATACCATTTTTTATTTAAAAAAAAAACTCATTCCCGGACATCAGCGATGCTCTGAGGACCGTGTTCACGATGTGAGGGTCTTCTGTTCTAACACTAGCTAGTCTACATTAAAAATGCCTTAACCCAGATCAGTTTTAATTACAATCGGTGGCGAATAATCTATAACACTTATAATTTTTACCCATATTATGATTCTATTATTGCAGTTTCTTTGTTTCTAGCAGAACAATTTAATAAAAGTTCTTCCTATGGTACGTCAAATAGACACAGATCAGATAAAGATAAAGATAAAAAATACTTTATTGCACGTAAAAAAAAACATACAACAACAGCACCTTATCATTATTGCTAGGAAATGACAAAGGCTCACAAACCAAGCAAAACGTTTACTATAAGCGCTTATTATAAATTACCACCTATAACTGCCAAGTATAGTTTTAACCTACGACCCACAAATAGTCCGAAACTATATTTCAGACTGATTCCATAATGATCCGATATTAATATTTTTTTTGGTTTAATTGACATATTTAGAGTAAAAATATTATAGGTTACAAGTATTTTCACGCAATAGCATAATTGTAATATGTGCTTAAGCTGACATAAGTTAATATTGGTATTTACTTTTATACACTCTTAATGAAGTCTAAGCATACAAAATATGATTTTACTGCGTTCATATTTTAAATTATAATAAATTACGAAATATCGTGCCGTTCGAATAAAATTACGAACAACAAAAAATGAAAGATATGACATAAGAACTTTCGAGAAAGAAGCATATTCATTCCTAAAAGGTAAGCAATGCACCGGTGACACTTCTTGTGTCTCCCTCGTTCATGGGCGGAGAAGATAACTTTATTGGGTGACTCTTGCTCGTTTGCTCCCTATAACATAAAAATATAAATATCCCTAAACCTCTTCATCTAGTTACTTGACGGGCTGGTCAAAAAGTAATACGATGTACTTAGCTTTGCGGTTATAAATAATTTCGCAAGATATTAGAATATATAGGTAGGTACATAGATGTCAACATAATTTTAGCTGCATGATACAATGCAGTCATTTATTATCATACAAAAAATGCGAACCGAAATTGCTTACTGTAAAAAATACTTTAATTATTTGCCTTAACTTGGTACGAGTCTGGTTTTAATATTATTGCCATTTTACTTATATGTTATGAGATTTATATACAAATTCTCAATTTTTTTGAGTTTTTTTGCTAGATTAGCAAACTTTTCTGGAGATTCACTAGCTTCCGTGCCTTAATCCATTCCAAAAAGCACTGAATTCTTGTACGTATAGTTGTGCTAAGCTGTAAATTTAAAGATTAGAGGTGTCCGGCGATCGCAAGCACCTGCAGGCCGTCGGATTAGCGGAACAATTCATTGTTCCAGCTGCGCTAATTGGAACACGTGATTGGAACACACTTATTCCAAAGTTTAGTCATATGCTGTGTGTCCTTGCTATATTTGTCATTGTTTGGTAATTTTTATAAAAAATGGGATGTGTTCTTCATAGGAGACTCGGCAAACATATTAGGTATGGTGATTTGCTCTATCGTGTAGGTCTTGTGTTAAGTAGACAAACAAAATAATGCATTAAATTTGGAAGTTAAAATATTTACGTATAATAGTACACAGTTTTGATAATTTCAAGTAAAATATTGTAGTTTGCACGGTAAACAAAAAGACAAGATCGCGTTGCTACTGGCCAATAGAATTACTTGCGGTGGGCACGTTAAGCTGTCGGTCGGTCCCGGCTATTATCCTAGAGTAATAGATTTTGTTTTCATGACTTTTTAATGTTATGTTTTCATTTGAAAATGCCTTTGTATGTATGTGCATCGTTGCACCAAGCTGTATGTAAGCTACTCGTATTTTTCAATATTTATAATATTTTCATCACATTCGCGTACAAAAAAAACTGAAGCCTCTTGAAAAACTCTATCAAATTGTTAGAATGTATGAATGGAGCGGAACGAAAACAAAACAACATTTATTACAGTATCCTCAGCAGCTTGCACGCTCAAAACAAATGTACATACGCATTCTATATAGATTAACGGGCCCAACTTTCCACCTAATTACTTAGACTGTATTAATATAGGGAAAGCGGTATAAAAATAGGTCATATATTGGCGAAAGAGCGAGACGAAAAATAGTGCAACAAATTGTGGTATGGCGATGTCCCTTTCCCGCGCCGGAAATCAATAATGGCGGACCACGCCACGTGGAAGCGAAGCCAGTACCATTTGCATCGGCTAGAGATCGTGAGCGCACGGCTTTGAAGAAATTTGAATTGAAATCGAAGGCCTTTCAGCTCTTTATGGGCTTCAGATTCAATTCGTAGACGAGACAAAAGGCCTTAGCAGATAGCTGTATTGTGTATGGTCTTACATGGAAATAAAATATGAAGAGAATATAAAATGAATATATCTTGTATATGATGTTTACGTTTTATATTATCTGTATATTTTTGAGAAAATCATTATTTTGATAAAAGTTGCTTTAGGATAAAACGAATAATTTAATTATTTTGAACCAAAATAACGCTATGTTAAACACCTCCCAACTATTTTTCACCATTATTTAAGGGTGTAGTTATTTGTCCCAAAAACATTGATGATTATATTACTTAAATATTGTTTACTTTTTAATTTTGATTAAATCCCATACATGATTATGCATATGTCTATGATGAGTCGCAATGACGAGAAACTACAAGTAGTGACATCTATGTGAAACTATATCGAACTTAGCTCTCAAGGAATCCTGTAGGAAGAATTTCAGTAGCTACAGTAGGTGTTTAAAGGATAAACCCAAGCGGTAAAGCTGAAACCGTATATACAGAATTGTGATGCTTCGACATTAGAGGGCGCTGTAGTTGTTTTGACTACAAGTTAATTCCATTTTCCGCCGCGCCGATGCCAGCGCTACGGTTGCGATATTACTACACCGTAGCAAATACGTAGCACTCGTACCACCCTACATTGTTAAGTTGCTACAAAATACCACAGAGGGCGCTCTTAGATATTTTAACGCATAGAAATAGGACTAACATTTTATAAGTTCCAACGTATCACTGTTACGTTGAAACATTTTGCTATTTTTTAATTACACATAAAAGATACATAAAAACAATGAATCGTATACGTAATAATAGACATCGAATACTTTATTTTTCCCTTAATTTTTTTCATGTATCTTATGAGTTACAATAACATTGTCTCGAATTATAACCGGAAGTGAGTTCATGATTTTGCATGCGGCTTAAATCAGGCATTAGTTCTATGGTTTCTCAGAATATAATTTAAAAATAAACATGTATCCGATCCATAGGACGTTTATACGGCCGGCTCTCGGACTAAAATATTTTTATGGTGTTCGTGGGGATATCTAAACATGCTACAATTCTTTCATACCTTCTCTAATAAAGACAATATATCTATTGTTTGTATAGCCGATATTTTTAATTTTACATACATTTTAGTACATAATAAATAACAGATGCTACAAAGGGGAATTCTATGCCATGGTTAAAAGCGTATATATTTTATGATTTCTTGCTATGATTCTGCTCTTGCATATATCATTTTGTTATTTCTCTCGTTTTGTTACTTTTAATGTTTTTTTTTAATTTTAAATAAAATACATAAATTATAAAAATCATAATGATGGTGATGAAATTTAAATATTTATGATGGCTTTTTGTATTTGTTATTATTTGTGTTATGTTAAAGCTTTTATTATGTATTTATTAACAGTACATACTTGCGTAGTTGAATAAAGTCCTTAATGATACGAAAGACTATGTAATGACTATGACTAGGAAATTTACTAGATGGTGAACTAGATACTGAGTCGTTTAGGTAGGTACCACCGCATTGCCAAATACCGTCCCGTGAAACAGGAGTGTTATGCACTATTATACGGGATGAGGGGACTACAGCTATAAAATTACAAGGTATAAGAGACCTAACACCGGTTGTCTCGAGTATCTGTCAATGCCGCTGTGACATGGTTAGCTGTGTCCTGACCGTACACTTATAATGAAAAATACGATGGAACGTTCGTTTCAATTTTTAAACATTTCCTTATCGATAAAATAACGTTCAGACTAGAGAAACATTCTGTGTTTGCTTATCACATGATTTCATTATCATCATCAGCTCATTAAACGTTCCCACCGAGGGGCACGAGCCTACCCGTATAGGGTGATTAGGCCTTAGTCGTCCACGCGGGCCCAGTGCGGATTTGACGACTTCACACACAACCTTCGAATCTCTTCGTAGGCGTGCATTCGTGCATCCTCACGATGTTTTCCTTCACCGTAAGAGCGTCGGATAATGTACATATATTTTCGAAAATTCGAAAACACTTTGGTACGTGTCGGAATTTGAACCTCAGCCCTCCTGGTAGGAAGGCGACAGTCAACACCATTGAGCCACCGACGCTCTCACATGATTTAATTTTAAATAAATATCCTCAGTTATTCATACAGCGCCATCTAGTCCCAAACTAAGCATTTAGCCATTATGTTAAGCTAAGCTAAGCATTTATGGGTAGTAAACAACCGATAAACATTAAACATATTTTTTTAAAATATACATAGAAAACACACATGCCAATACAAACATACATGTTCATGCACACCAATGTTTGTATTTACTGCCCGGAGATCGAACCCGAAACCTTTGCTGTAGTAGCCGACGTGGTTAAACTAAAAGAGGTTTGCTTTACAACAAAAATATCCTGTAAATACATCAGTTTTCAGCCTAGTATATTTAATCACATAATGTTCCTACATAATTTTTGTAATAGAAGGTATATAGGTCTCATGAGACACTCCGTTTAATAGAAATGCAATAGTGTTTATTTTTGTTCTTTGTGCAGGTTTGTCTATAACATGAAGAGCTATGTAAACACATATATCCGACATGATCATTGGCGTGCACAGAGATTATGAGTAGGGTATGCAAAGTGAGTCACACTAATTGCAAATACAATAAATAATTTTCATTTTTGTTAAATTGAGTGTTGATGATGACAGCAGATCGGCTGTGGTTTCAAATCTTTAGAGGATAATGGGCGAATAAGTACGAATCATTTAATATGGTAGCAATGTTTATTTGCATATATGATGTGTGCGTTACTGTACATGATATCCTCAAGTTTTAGGCGCATGTTGCATAAGTGTATAAAACAGTCAAAGTATTTTTTTTTTTGTGAAATTCATTTAGTTTTTAGTCAAATATAAATTAAAATCTTCTTTGTGTTACGTCAAATTTAATATGTTCAAGCGTTTGACATATATGAATCGCGCCTGTTGCTGTTTGTAACGACATAAAACAAAAATATATTCAAAATTAGTTCTGAGATATGTTTAAGCTTATATATCTCATATGACTCTCTTTTGTGTTTGGTTGCTGTGCAAAATTTTCTATGTCCAATAGATTGACATTACAAACTTCTGTATAAGCGCGTACGTTGCTGATTGTACCGAGATTATATTTTTTTTATATTATTCTCAAAACTCAAATGATATCCTCAAGCTTGAGGCGATGCGAACAAGCGCTAAAAATAGTGCAAGTACCTATATATATTATCCAGAAATCTTGGACAAGTATATACCTACTTTCATTTGTTTTCGTTGCTTGCCCAAAGTTTGCCTTGAATAGTATTTTATATGCATATGAAACTCACATAATATCCCCAAGTTTGAGGCGCGTATGTATAAGCGCGCACGTTTTGTGGTCGGTGGCGGCGAGCGCGGCGCGGCGGCGGCGCACGGGGCGCGGCGACGCCGGCGGGGAGTCGCCCGCGCCCGCGCGCCGCACGCCCGGCGAGCTGCCGCGCCGGCGCACCGACGCGTGCCGCCCTCCCACGCCGCCAAGCATCCTGGAACGCGCAAACGATATGTTTGAGGCATTTTGATTTTTATAAAATATCTCCAGATACACAGCTAGTTAAATTACCGAGTACAAGAGAAGAGAACTAACATTTGTTGTCACGGGTAAAGAGTGCAGAGCGGTATTGACGGACAATATATCATCTCGACGGATGGAGAATAATTAATGTAGAGAGATTTTTATTTGTTAAATATCTCCAGACACTCACACTACACAGCTCGTTAAATTACCGAGTTATAAATAAGATAACTGTTGACTTGGGAGAAGAGCGCAGAGCAGTATTGACGGAGAGTTATTAATTTATAGGTTTCTTAGACAGTTTTGATTCTTTGTGAAATAAATATCTTTAGACTTTACTCATATGACTTGTAAACATAACTTACATAATATTTATGTTGTTATGTTCTAGAAAACCAAATCGATGAAAGAAATAGGCACAGTCTCGTAATAACTCAAAACATAGCTGAATTTTAACTTTGTTTCGAACTCAATTTTTTTTTATTTATTGACATGGTTTAAACCAGTTTGACATCATTTCCAGCTCAAGCTCTGCGTGATTTATGTAAAACTCCAGCAAAAGTTTTTTGATTCCCACGCGGTTGGAGTTCTGAATGTATTTTTCTTTTATCTCCTGCGACGTATAATTTGGGGCAGTTCAAAAGAAAGTTCTTGTAACTTTTTTAATTCTACCAAGCCGTCTTTTTGGCATTCTTAATGTTTGCTGGCATGTAAGTGGGTACCTGAATTATGACAACATAATTTGATAAGATAATGTTAAACAATTTTTGACATAAATGCATAAAGCCTCTAGGCATTAAGTTCGCCTTTGTGCTGCTGTATTATGGTGCTTAGAGAATACATAAATATATGAAGATGATACTTTTCACCAATATGTTGGTACTTTTGATACGGATTTATGAAAAGAATATAATATGCAACTCCTTATCTTCAGCTTATACTTTCTTAAAATTTCTACGGTAAGGTACGGGTCTTCCAGAAAAGTATAGTTTTCCATCATCTCTGCCTACCCCTCTGGGACCAAGGCGTTAGCTTTATTTATTTATTTTATTTATAGCTTTGCCTATTTGGCCGTCACATACCTCATGAACTCCATGCACATTGGTAGGTTCTAAGAGTTCCATCCTAATAGTGTAGCCAGGATCGACGACTTAACATGAACTCCGAAGTACGGAATCATCTTTTTCAGACATCCGGTATATGAGACTTAATATCCGATGTCACGGCTGCAGGGCGGTATTAACGAAGAATAGTCACTTTATATTGTGACTGTTATTTTAAATATTAATGCGTTTGACTGCCATCTTACTTGATGGAAAGTAATGATGGAGCTTAAGGTTAAAATAAAATAACTCATGATCCCCAAATTACGCAGCGATTTAAACTCAACGGTCAGACCTTTAGACCACAGGGACAGTCTAGAAAGATCAAACTCATCATACGCTAAAAAATCATCCTAACGAGTAGGTAGTCAGATTTATAACAAAATCAAACGGTGTTTGATCCATGTTACAGCTTCTGGAACAGTTTATTTTCCGATCGCCATAACATCATTTGTACAAAAAATAATAGCGGAATTAGATTCCGCAAGCAACTTGATTGTTACTATTTTTAAGTTTTTTATTTCAGAGTTTTATTATCTACAACGACAACTAATATCTTTTGTTACAAATCATTTGTGCTGGGTCTCTATGTAAAATTACTTTAAAATAACATTTTCTTACTACCAACTTTTGGAAACTTTATTCGTAAGTTCGTAATTAAACTGATAAATATTTCTACAATAATTTGCTAATTACAAAATATCGAAGATATTTGAAAGCAGTTTTGAAATCAACAATAAAAAATATGATGTACTATGTGTATTCAGAACAATTGGCTAGGGTGAATGTAATCCAAACGAAGCATCCCAAACTCGTAGCAATCCTGGCGACTCATGACACAACAGATATCACACGACACCACTCGCCGCAGACTGAAGCTTAGGTGACAATGAGTTTTAACGATTATTATAGAGGAGGCATTTTTCATTGTTTGAAATATGGTTCTTGTTTAATTTATGTATATTTTTTAATCCTTTATTATAGTATGTTTATGGCTATAGTTATATCTCATAAAGACATGTTTGATATATCTCAATGTCGGCGGCTAGCGCGTTTATAGCGTGTATAATAAAATTGATTTTGCATTTATTGTGTTTGGCAGTGATATTTACCAGCGATGAAACTTCATTCGTTCGTTTTGTGTTTATGCCGCATATGATTGAAAACTTTGCTATGTTTTCAACAGTTCTAGGTTCCTTAAGCCCAAAGTTCAAATAAATAAATTGATGTTTATTCATAATCATTATAGTTTATTTATATTTATAATTTATGTTTATTCATAACAACCAGCTGCATGTCGTAAATCTTAATATTTGTGTTTGTTATTTAACCAGGTTAAAAAAATTTAAAGTTAAATAAAACAGTTCTAATAAACCATAGAATTTGTGATATCCTTTTAGATTCGTTACTCCTTGACTGTATCTCCTTCGAATAGGGACCGACTGTAAGCTCCAATTGCGTACAACTTTATTGCGAACTTACCTGTTGATTTTACCTATATGTCACCGCGTATCTGAACGTTTCGCATTTTATTTGTTCGATACGATATCTTTTATTTGCCCCGGGGGAGGATTGATATTTTGTGTGCGTATTGTATTGATACAGCTTGTGCAGGCTGCTCCTTGTTATTAGGAGGAACACGTTTATGTGCTGATTATGGTAGTCATTGTTTATAGTATGTGATTGGATATTTTAGGTAGTAGTACAAGTTCATCTATGTGCAGACCTCAATTTCACCTATTTCTCACATTTTTGTTCTACGCCCGTTATGATTTTAGTGTTGATGTGTTCGAAGTTGAACGGTAAGATAAGCAATTCAATTACTGGACACTGTGAAGTAACAATAAATTATCTTATCATGTTTATCTTTTCTAACAAAATGCTTAAGAAATTTGACCTACCCAGTTGACAAATTCTTTTACCTTTTACCAACATTCCAATTGAAACAACCAGCACTTTAAATTCAAGCTCTTCCATTGCTGGCTCTCATTTGACATCTAGTGTTTCTGAATGCAAAAAAAATTTAGCTTTAAGCACATAACTCCAGACACAATAACCAAAACTTTCAAGGATTGCACCCCATCTAGCATTGATATTTAATACTTGTGTAGATAAAGGTCTCTTTCCAAATTTAATGAAATACAGTAAATTAATACCATTATTTACATCCGGTGATAAAAGTGATCCATCTAACTTTAGGCCTATATCTATTTTACCTGCATTAAGTAAAATATTTGAGAAAATTATATTCAATCAGTTGCTTTCACATTTTAACGTTAACAAATTATAACATGAAAAACAGTTTGGCTTTACAAAAAATAAAAATACTACTGATGCAGGGATTGCACTTATTAAGCATATTTTTGTTGCCTGGGAGGACAAACATGATGCAATAGGAGTTTTTTGTGATTTGTCTAAAGCTTTTGACTGCGTCGACCATAAAACACTTTTATTAAAGTTGAGACATTACGGTGTATCAGAATGCTCATTGAGTCTTGTAGAATCTTACCTATCTGAAAGAGTTCAAAAAGTCTGTATTAATGGCACAAATTCGCATGGTGCCCTTTTGCGCATGGGAGTGCCCCAGGGTTCAATTTTAGGCCCTCTATTATTTCTAATATATATAAATGACCTCCCTTACTATTGTAAAAGTCTTTCGGATATAGTTCTATTTGCTGATGATACGTCATTGATTTTTAATGTTAACAGACGTAAGGAGACTTTTGACGATGTAAATAGAGCTCTGTCTCAAGTAATGCATTGGTTTACTGCTAATAATCTTTACTTAATGCAAAAAAAACTAAATGTATAAAATTCACTATGCCCAATGTAAGGCAGGTCGAGACCAACATAACTCTGAATAATGATCAAGTGGAACTTGGAAACTCCACTGCATTTCTTGGTATAACTTTAGATTCAAAGTTACAATGGGGGCCTCACATTGAATCACTGGCTGGTAGACTTAGCTCGGCAGCTTATGCTGTTAGGAAGATAAGGCTCTTGACAGATGTAGAAACAGCAAGATTGGTTTATTTTAGTTATTTTCATAGTGTCATGTCGTATGGTCTACTGTTGTGGGGCTCAGCTGCCGACATTAATATAATATTTGTACTACAAAAAAAGCTATTCGTTTTATCTACAACCTTAGACCACGTGACTCTCTTAAGGAACTTTTTAAAGAAATAAATATAATGACTATAGCATCACAATATATTTATGAAAATTTAATTTACGTCCGTAAATACTATCATACCTTTAAAAAAAATTGTGACTCACACAATTTTAATACTAGGAATAGAAACAAACTTGCTGTTCCAGACTTGAGACTACATAAAGTAGGTAAATCTTTTATAGGAAGATGTATAAAGTTTTTCAATAAGGTACCGCAAAATATTGTCGAGTTACCTTTACACATGTTTAAAGCTAGAATAAAAAACCATCTTTCTAAAAAAGGATACTACACTATTGACGAATATTTATGTGATAAAAATCCGTGGTCTTAAACTGCTCAGCTATTTAAGTCTTTATGATATATTATTACATTAAGGAAAATGAAAATGTTTTTAAAAAAGGCTACACTGTTGAGTTTTCTTGAGTGCTTCTTTCTCAACAGGCCAAACCACTGAAGCGCTTTTTTTTTCAAAGCATCAAAACTCATATTTTTAGTTTAGTATTTTAATCGTTTTTTATATTTTTGTATATTTTTTGACGTTCATAAGTGCTTTTTGTAAGCCTAATTTGAAATAAATGTTTTTGACTTTGACTTTGACTTTGGATGTTAATGTTTCGGTGGAAATTGTTAATTCACTATGTTTGTGTTTACTTAAATAAACAAATAAATGAATCTGAATAGTAGAAATAGTAAATTAAATTTGACTATTACCCTTACAACTTTAACTGTTAAGTAAGAGACGTTTATAAAACCTGCTTTGCCTTATATGCTGGATAAAAATATTAAATTCACCCATTATTTTGCTATTACGATTTCGTTATTTCATAGACAGGGACGCCCCATTTTGAGAAAAAGGACGAAAATGGCGCAGACCTTTTTACTTCGAGCAAGATAATTAAAAAAAGCGATCCTGCTTTCCATCGATTATTTTTATACGTATTTCCAATTGAACCTTACGATAAGGGGAATAAGATTGAATTTTTTCCGTTAGCTTGCAGTCTATGTCTCATATGTCAACATTTGGCCCACTGCGTAGGGTTTAGTGCGTCGTCCGCGGGGATCAAATCCCATCAGCCGGGGATCTATTCAATTAGTACGGGACGGACAGTCCCGTATAAAGTGATTACCCTTACGCTGCGTACACTTTAAGCTTTGTTGTGTATGTTAAATTTAAATTTACTGTGTACATGCTATTGTAGAAAAACTGCCCCCGTTAATGTGTTTATGGTTCAGCGAAAGATTTAAATGGCAGACAACGAACCAAAAAAAGATTAGCCTCATAATCGTGTACAACGCTAATGGCATATGGGCAGTCAAGTACATGAATAAATCATAAAAAAAATACAACATATTTTTATATCAAAGTATAGATTTGTAAGTTTCATATAATTATTATACATAATTTAAAAAACACGATGTTAAAATCACTTTGACAATAAGTAATATTTTCTCGTGAATAGCAAGGTAAAATATTGTAACTAAGCTATCCCTTAGGTATAAAAGAGAAACTGTTAATTTCTGCTATGAAATAGATACATATGTAGTAACCATCCCTTAATCACTCTATTTCATTACCATATATTTTATTTGCTTGTTTTAAAGATTAGGCATATATAGCAACAATTTGAGCAAATTATACTTTGTAGTGTTAAATGTGTATACCTTTTAATTTATCGAGTGGTTAGGTTATCTTTTAAATTCTGTTCCAAAAGACAAGTTCGTTGGTCGGCAGAATATACCCTGGGCTGTGCGATGAGTTACAGAACTCGAAAATTGTGTTTTATGAAATTATCCGGAATATTGTTGTAAAAAATTCCACGATCAAACAAAAAAAGTATCAATTTCGCGACGACGCCGAATGGGCTTTACCCAAATGCAAATTATCTATAGAACTAACAACAGAACTGATATTAAACTGTTTATGCTTACGGGTCGTTAACTTTGTTACAGTTATCATTAAAATCACTAAAGTTTAACTGTAGTTATACTCGTACTGAAAGGTTGTTTGCTTTAAAACAGAAAGTTTGATATTCATCATTACAAAATGATTTGGTTATTGTAATATTACCATAACACAGAAAACTATTTAGTGTTGTATTGTAATTTTTTATTACCAGTATTGTAGCATTATAGGATAGAAAAACTTTTAGTACAGTCTTATGTATATGTTTTGCCTTTCTCTGTAACTATAGTTATTAAAAACTTCGTTGTAACATGTAACGACTGATGTAGTACAGTGGTTGAGAAATCAACCACTTCATCAAACTTTGGGTTCAATAACGGTGCATGAAATTATTTGTGTGCACGAACATATTCGTTTGTATTGATCTAGATGATATGATGTATAATAAGTGCATAGTTACACAAAAGGTACTTAATTTCTTTCGTTGAAACATTTTTGTATACTTACAAGCTTTTTGCTTTATTTGCGGCTAGACGACGCTGAGTAAATGTCTGTGGATATTTATTAATGAACATGTGCACCGCAATAATGAACCCTAACAAGCCAAACAGATGAGTAACGTCGTTCAACCTCAAGGGATCAAAGCCTATCAACCAGGAATATATTCAATTATAATATACCAATAACATTGAAGCTTAAGTTTAGTCCTTGGATCGTTCTTTAAAGTACATAGTTAACTAATGTTAAGTTTATGTTTGACTTTGTTTATATAATTGGATATATATAAAGCAGATACTGGAGTGTAGTTAAAGACAATCCGTTTATATAATATAATTACAAATATCTATTTAGCACCACATCACAAATTAAGCAAGTATAACTATTAAAAAAGTGTTAACGTTGGTATAAATATATTTTTATGAAAGAAAGTGTACCTATTGGACGGTCAAGGCGCTCACCTGTTGGTAAGTGATACGCCTTAACATGACAGAGCGACATTGATTGAGACCAACCACTCATAAACTGTGATTATTCTCCATCAATGCCGCATTGTGCCCGACTCCCTAGACAACAGATGTTAGGTTTCTAATACGCGGTAATTTACTAGCTACATTGCCCTCATCCCAAAACACAGAAGTCAAAAACACTTGTATTACACGAAGCCATATCTGGCACTGCAGTTGTACCTACCTGGACGACTCAGTTTCGGGTTTACCACCTAGTAAATGACATCTTATATGGTATGCATTTGCAACATCAGGAGGCATAGATTACATGCCTGCTTATCTGTTTTATTTTAATTAACTTTAGAGTTTACATTTTTTTTAAAGGAGTCTCTTTGTATAAATTTTTCGGGATCAAAGCTATCTTCACATACATGTCCTGGCTATAGGCTGACGATTTGAAACTCCTACATCTGCTAAAGTAGCTACATCTTCTATCTGCCAGTATATTTAAGGATCTGATTTAGCTCCTTTTTATTAGACAAGATCGCAAGAATAGCTACTATGTAAATTTGAATAAGTCTATGTACAAATTTCTCTTACTTAGTCTATTATCGCAAATATCAAGAAATCGAATGGTGGCACATGAATTGGTCGATAAGCTTGTGTTGAAAACAATATTGTCGTATTTTTCTCAGTCGTGAATCCTCACGGATGTCCGTACATAAATTCCAGCCGATTTACTAAAGAAGACCCGAAGTTGTTTCGTACTCAGAGCTAAACTCAACATACTCGTAACTTTTTAGAATACAAATAAAACAGACCGTCGCATGAATGCGACGTACATAGTTGCTTAACTTGCGAGATAGATAACAGACTGGCTAGCCGTGACGTTATTGAACCATCAATGATTATGTACGAGTATTTGTTTTTTACTCTTGATTTTTTTTCCTAAATGTAGCACAAGTGAAACAATAAAAACTGCCAGTTACATTTTTTCATCACAAACCACATTTGTCTCGAGGATTACCTTCCCCATTTTTTTATTTATAGTGAAGGTACGAGATGGAGTACTAATTCGTTTTCATGGTTGGAATTGCTTCGTACGCCGCCCCTAGAGGGCGCACGTGTTTAGGTGGCAACTGTGCACACAATTTTTTGATGGATAACATGATATTCGGAAGGACGAGGCGTGAAACAAACGGGGAGCACACTGCGGAAGAAGCGTTATTGAAAACAGAAATTGGAATTCAACCTGTCCAACATTTTGAGAGAAATTCGTTTCTGCCGCACAATTTCAGAGCTGTTTCGTTCAGAAATGTGTCACAAAATACGCTTGGATGGTTAACAAATATGGATATCTATTTGAAAATACGCATTCAACGTTGATAAGTATGGATATCTAATAATATACTCACATTAGTTTTAGATAAGGATACTTCTTGTTTTTCTTCTTTGTCGTTGCACTCTTGACAGAGTGGTCGAATGTGTTTTCGAATTTTCGAAATTATATGTACGTTATGCGACGCTCTTACGGTGAAGGAAAACATCGTGACGAAACCTTCACGCACGCCTGCGAAGAGATTCAAAGGTGGTGTGTGAAGTCGTCCAATCCGCACGGGGCCCGCGTGGACGACCAAGGCCTAATCACCCGGGTAGGCTTGTGTATAATATTATATAAGCATAATATAATTTAAAATAAATTAACAATAAAATTACATCTCTCTTAGTCGTCAATGATAGGCATTGCAAAAAAATCATTAATTGAATAAAAACAGTTACTAAAAGCAAATTTTTAAGATTATATTTAAAGTTACAAAATGTCATATCTCTCAGAGTTTTTGGCAGCTTATTATATATTTTAATAGCATTGCAGTATACATTATTAGAACATAATTTTGGCCTGGTTAGTGGCAAATATAATTTACTTTTATCCCTTCTTTCTCTGTTACCACCAAGTACATCACTGTTAAGAGGAAAGTAATGTGGGTGTCTGCATCCACCATCGTTGTATCCACTCAATAACGCTACTCAGATCTTTATTGATTGATGTTTGTAACATATCTGAATTTTACGACTATCGTGGTATCATCAGCAAACAAAATACACTCTTGCTTGAAAAATTTAGGAAGGTCATTGATATACAGTAAGAACAGCACAGGACCTAGGATGCTACCTTGCGGTACGCCCGAATTGTTAACTTTGCGTGCCAACTGGAAAATTTCTTTTTTACTATTTAAAATTTTGCTTGTTTCAGTGTACTGATAGCGCTCGAATAAGGAACTTTGAATCCAATTCAAGGCTTTACCTCTAATTCCATAATTTAGCAATTTTGAAAGGAGTCTAGAGTGTGAAACATAATCAAACACCTTGCTCATATCAAGGAATAGCACTGCGACTGATATCTTTCCATTTGAAGCTTCTGTTATTGATTTAATCAAAGAGAAACATGCGTGAGTTGTAGAAACAGCTTTTCTAAAGCCGAACTGATTTGAAATGATTACATCGTGTTTATTAAAAAAACTAAGTAGTCTCATCAGCATGGCCTTTTCGAATATCTTTGAGATAATTGGTATTAATGTGATAGGTCTAAAATTTTCCATGTTCGTAACATCCCCTTTTTTGAATATAGGTTTGACTACAGATAATTTAAGTCTGTCTATATTATAGGCCAGCGGGGACGCTAAGACACCGGAACATAATTTTATAATTGCAGTACTTATTTCGTCATATCCAACAGAAATAGTATTATTAAGAGATTTGATATTTTTTTTAACCTCATCAACTGTGATCGGTGATAGAAATATGGTGTTTATGATATCGCCAGTATTCATATTATTTTTCGTTTCATCCATGTCAATATTATTATTATCAGTAGTCAAATTAACAAAATAATCGTTAAATAATCGAGAGATGATGTCACACGGTTTATTCTATACAATGTCATTCTTAATCACATTAATACCAATAGTTTGTGTGTCATAATTATTTCCGGTCTTATTAACGTTGTTTTTAATCACATCCCAAGACGCTTTACACTTATTTTTAGATAAAGTGATGTATTTATCATTATTAAGTTGATGCGGTTTTTGAATGCTTCTCTTTAATATTCTAGTGTATATTTTTTATATAATTTACTATTGTATTTTTTATTGTTTGGATCTTTTTGATATTTGAGATATAATAATCTTTTTTTCACGCAACACTTTTTTAAGCCTTTAGTAATCCACTTACTATTATTAGGCTTGATATTTACTTTTACACGTACAAATTGAAAGCAAAGGTAAAAAAATAATAAAAGTATGTCGTAAAATTTCTCAAATGATTTGTTGCAGTCACTTTCCTCATAGACGTCACTAAATGATAAAGTTGTAATGCATTAATGAAACTTTTTTTTATTCTCTTTACTAAAATGGCGTCGATTTTCAAACCACTGTTGGTTTGGATTGCTGTAATTGCCTATTTTTGGTATAGATAATGTTATGCTTTGCCCAGTCTCATGGTCTGATAATGCTATATGGTAAATGTTGCTTTTAACGTTTATATTACATATGTTACAGGCTATTTGATCTATACTAGACGTTTTCTAGTGGGTGTATTAATGTGAAAATACAAATTGTGGTTCAGTAGAATCACTTCCAGTTCTTTGGCGCTGAGGGCTATCTTTTAAAATGTCAATATCCCAGTCGCCGCACAATATAACGTATTTTTTATTATTCCTAGTAACTTTAGATAAAAGTAGCCTGAGATTGTCAAAGAAGATTTTGATATTTGAATTAGGAGTTCTATATATACAAATAATAATCACATTATACTCGAACAATTCTACTCCACAACATTCAAACGCGTTAGAGCAGGCCAGTTTGTTTGTAATTTGTAAATTAACACAAATATTAGACAATTAATGAGCTGATGATGACTCTCTCATACCGAAGCTTTCCTAACACATTCGAAGTGAGCCATTAGAGCAGACTTCACCTAGCCAGTCCAAAAACTTAGCAGTGCAAGGGCAATTTTTTTTAAATCGTTTTAACAATTTTTCATATTATTAAATTTTAAATATCTACATAATAATCTCGTGTTTGCACCGATATTTATTTTAGCTTAGAGTAATAAACTTCTTTATCATTTAATATTTTCAGGTTATTTTTATCATATTTTCTTAAGATTTTTTTTATAACATAGGGAGGCAAACGAGCATGCGGTTCACCTGATGGAAAGTTTCACCGCCACCCATGGACCTTTGCAATAGAGGTCGCAGGGATGCGTTGCCGGCCCTTTATATAAGAATACGCTCTCTTCTTGAAAGACGCCAGGTTTTTTTTTATTGTTCTATTAAAGGCACAATTGCCCCTTACTAATAGTTGAGAATTTGCTTGATAACTAACGTATTATAAAAAACATTGCCTCTTTATGTAGGTCGGCAGCAAATAAGGCAATAGTCAATGAGGTCACTGATGAAACCTTAACTCGTAACGTGTTTTTGAAACGTGCCCTTACCTCAAGGCCTCCTATTCAACTATCGCAGTCCACTGCTGGACATAGGTCTCGCCCCATTTCGCGCCAGATATCCGGTCCTCCGCTTTCCTCATCCAGCCTCCACCAGCGACCTTTCGCAAGTCGTCGGTCCATCGGGCCGGAGGGTGTCCTACGCTACGCTTGCCGAGACGCGGTCTCCACTCCAGAACTCGTCTGCTCCAACGGCCATCGGTTCTGCGACATACGTGACCAGCCCACTGCCACTTCAACTTGCTGATCCGGCGGGCTATGTCGGTAACTTTAGTTCTCTTACGGCCTAACTTTCGATAAATCTACTAAAAGCGTTCATTACTTTTGGATTTCCCGCACGAGCTGTAAATTAGACCTCGTAAGTGAAAAATTGTTGCTATTCTCCAGCTATCGTGTACGTATAGTGGTAATGTTAGAATAGGAATATAGTCTCTATTAATGTTTTTACTGAAAACGATAATATTTGAATTCGATTCAAATCCAGAGCCCAACCTTCATTTAAAACACGGCTTGCTGTAAAGAAAAAATTAGGCGACATAAGCAATTATATGCGATAGCTCCCTCTCTATCCTTACTTGAATTTATTGTAGTACACTGTCATACCATTTCATTCATTTTATTATTATTTTTAAATCCTAATGATCCGCTTATGTACAGCTTCTACGACGCTAGTAAAATTACCGGGTATAAGAGACAACATCTGTTGTCTCGGGTATCGGGCGTAGTGCGGCATTTATGGAGAATAATAACTGTGATTTATTTATTGGTCTCAATTAATGCCGCTCTGTTATGGTCAGTCGTATCAGTTACCATCAGGTGAGCGTTCTAATCGTCCTGTACACTTTGTAAAAAATAACTATTTATTTTTAGCAGTCTTTTCGCTGCTGACCGCAGATGGCTTTCACCGCTACACAGCGAAGATAAAGAGAAGTATTTTTAAAAAGATATGCGAAGTACTTGTTGTTGTAGTAAGGAATAGTTGTACTACGATCCACGTACCCACTAGCATGAGCTTGCTACAATTCTCGTACCTCATATCATACGAACGCTCTCATTGAAGCTCTATCAATACTATGTTAGCTTAACATAAGGTAAAAGTGTTTTACGTGATATTTTTTCTGTCCTTGTTGGTTGAATAAATTAAAATTTCAATCAGAGTTGATAAGAGAAACATTAATACTATTCCACATATTTCGTTTTCATTTCGTTTGTAAAATATATAATTTTTGCTAAGGTACGACTCACTTTTTATTTCAATCCAATGTATATTTCATATTCTCAGTAGTAATATAGCAAAATTCGCGGACAACTCGTAAAGACACACCTCAGATGGAAGAGTAATTTTCACCTTTGGCAAACACTGCTAGCGTTGGGTTCGATATGGTATCGAAGTTATGACTGATTTACGAATACGTACATGCAATTGAAAGAACTCTCTATTGATTTAAAAACGGCAGTTGCCTTTTTATTCCATCTTTATGATGAATTCAAAACAGACTAGCAAGCCGAACGCGCTAAATTTTGACAGCTTCAGCGTAACTACTCTTGGACCGAAATACATCTTTTTGGTCAATTTCATTTCGCGCTTATAATTTAACAGATAGATCAGACGAAATTAAAACAACGACAATACAGAATGTTGAAAATGTCAACTATTACAGGATCGGAAGGATATAGTTAGAACACCCATTTCAGAAACATTTTTAAAAATACGCAATCGGCTTGCAGATATATTTATATCTATACATAAAACATATAAAAAACTATTGACAAGTAATAGTCTGACCACAGATTTCCCAATACAGGAGATGGGACAAGCCGCGTGTTTAAGTGCGACAAATGTAAGCTCAACGAGCATACACTGGCTGCCAGTTTACGCTCTGTGAGACGAGTAAAGACGCACGAATATTAGAAGAAATTACCGTTTTTTCCCAAAATGCCATCCTGTACAATTGTAACATGCCACCATCGCAATGAATCAGTAAATTTACCAAGAAATATTATAACTTTTCACAGGTAAGAACCGAAAAGAAATTGCGACACTGGGACTGCCTATAAACTTGGCGGCTTGTCCAGTCTAATTGTATATTCGGATGTCTGTGAGTCTGACAGTAAGTTTCTAAAATACGGAAGGACTCGATATAATATTTATATGTTACTTATCCAAATCCACTATGATGCTTGACTTGGGCAATTGTCAACCACACGTGCATCGGATTCTCGAGGTGTGTATAGGTACACATTTGTTAACATGATTTAAAAATACTTTGTACTGATTGCGCATTCTTCTGAAGAGGTTATAGTGACATTTAACAATAAATGTAAGGCTTTTCAGAGTACCAAATTCTCGCATGCGTTAAAACAAACCTAAACATAGATTTGACCAAAAGGCGTTTTTGAAATGAAAAAATATTAACTTAAAAATTTACGACATTGGACAATATATAAATATCAGGTGATTAGGCCTTAGTCGTCCACACGGGCCCAGTGCGGGTTGGACGACTTCACGCAGAACCTTTGAATCTCTTTGCAGGCGTTTCAGGTTACAGGTTTCCTCACGATGTTTTCCTTCACCGTAAGAGCGTCATATTTTTCAAAAATTCGAAACCACATTGGTACGTGGCGGGATTTGAACCTCAGCCCTCCTGCTAGGAGGGCGACAGTCCACACCATTGAGCCACCGACGCTCAATATGGTATTTTTTATTAATTTATCGATATATATTTTTTTATATCACATCCCTCAATCCATTATAAATAATTGTGTGGAGGGTCGTATAAATGTGTCGGCGAAATGATAATGCAGCGCGAGGAAACAAACGGCAGTAAGTGATATTGCAAATAGGCAAGTATAATACACACATTTATATTCTTTGAATCCATTGGAATAATGGCGCTATTTACTTTATAAAATTATGTATTTTATACCACATAAACCGTTAGAAACTCTGCAGTGCTTTTAAGACTGGTAATATGAGCGTTTTAATATGGCGAATATAATGTTCAATACACCATTTAAAATCTTACTAAAGACTCTCTTACTCTCAAATTAGGATTTTCCTCGACGTCAAAATAAAACTTGTACTGAAATAGCTGAAACCCGACGTTTCTGCCTCTGAACAACAAACAAGGTTCTAGTGACGTTAACACTGGATGAGTGTGGTTTTAGCTCAATTCCTGGAATGTGTTAAATGAAGCCTAGTAAAATCATGAGGCCACTGAATCGTTGTAGGATATTAAACAAATGATACTCAAGCATAGAAATTCCTAAAGGAACGTTTTGTAATTATTAAATTAGCCATTTCCATAAATAAATATTTGACAAGCCTCAAGTCGCTTTTTCATATAACGGCTGCTAAAAAGGCTTCCAGAGAAGTATGTAATATTATTGAAGCCTGAGTTTGATTAAATTACAAATTTATTTGTTATCTATATGACTTACAGAGGTGCTTACTTTTCAACGAATGAGTTTCTGGGAAACCTATATACACTAGGTCCAATCTCCCCATAGTGTGATTCACTATGGGGAGATTGGGCCGTTTTCGCCACGTGGGCCCGAAATGAATTCACATATTACAGACTACCATGCCACATTCTAAACAAAATCAACCTGCGTTGCTGTCCAAATCACCAAAAGTTCTACAGAGCCTCAAAGTTCCGATACAAGAAATTATTCAACCCGAAAATAAATCTTGAATAATTTTATTTCCTTTGAATTAATTCATATCTCGGAATTCTAATTCAGAAGATTCATGCCTCATTGAGCTTAATTGTTCAAATGATCCCGCCCTTGTCACAACAGTCATTTATGTCGCGTTATGTAAACTCATAACGGTTACCGAAGCATGTATTTTAATTAATGTAATCAACTTTAATAAATTGCTTTTTACAATTGGTGCTACAATATAATTATTCACTCGTAGGTTTGAAATTTGATGAAAGTAATATTATAGCTCTCGCTTCATAGTCATGCTGTGTGGGAAGTTAATTGCCTGTATTTTGACGAGCAAAAAAGAACAGTATTTTTACAGATGGAATATGCACATAAACTGTAGTATAGTCAATTAAATTACACAGTAAAGTATAACAAAAACACAAAACATTAAAAGATAAGAGATAATAAAATCACATAAAATGTACAGTCCTTGCAGTTTCCGCAACCTACGGGGGCATTGAAGATGATCTTACCAAAGATCGTCTTCAATGCCTATTACTCTTTCTATATTACTCTTTCTGATGATAATGAGGTATTTTGCATGCAACGAAATGTAATTGATAAGTTGTAATAACTTTATTTAAAAAAAAATATTTGTAAAAATGTAATCTTAAAATTTGCGCGTCGTGTTATCGATAGAATATGTTGGATTTTAATTGTGTACGATCTTATTGTTACCATATTCTGGCAAATAAATATTTTATTATTATTTCTTTTAACTATGGAAACTGCAAGGACTGTGCATTTTTTTAAATAGCCGAAAGGGTGCAGTTTTAATGAAAAAAAACTCCCAAAATTTTGTTTTCTTTTCGATAATTTTTTTTTTTTGAAGTAACATCCAAAGAATTTTCAAAATTCCAACACCATACGATTCGCCATTAAATTCTGCATCTCATGATACTAAACAGTCCTGACTAGTTTGCAAATATTTCCGGAGATATTAAGAAATAGTTGCGAACCCTGAAAACGAACTTCAATGTCAAAATAAGTCTGATAAATTTACGGCTACAAAGTCGCGCCTCAGCATAAAATTCTCTGTGTTTCTGTATTCTGGGAGAACTTCTTGATAAATGAATTTATAGTTAAAAGGTTTGTTGATACTAGGTGGTAGACTCGGTACTGAGTCATCTAGGTAGGTACCAACGCAGTGCCAGATATCGACCCGTGAAATAGAAGTGTTTTGCACTTCTGTTTTCACTCTGTTTCGGGATGAGGGCACTGAAGCTAGTAAAATTACCGGGTATATAAGACCTAACATCTGTTGGCGCCTGACGGGCGCAGTGCGGCTGTGATGAATAATAATAACAGCTTATCAGTTGTTGGTCTCATGGTCAGACGTATCACTCACCATCAGGTAAGCGTCCTGGTCGTACTGTACACTTTATAACATAAACAAACATATATAAAATTTAAATGCGTTACAGTAAATATTACGAGAAAGTTTATTATACGTCATCATAATTAGATATTGTACTTTCAAAACACATGTATTCTTATTTTAAAGAGCAATACAATTCATTTGATGAAAGCTTTTAGTGGTTACAAGAACTTACTTATTCTATTGTTAAAGGTTTCCCATAGACGAAATAATTCCGACATTACACATAAGTACTACAATGAACAATAAGCTCTTTGAAGAGGGTTCTCAACACTAGAATAAGCATGATAGTGGCGATAACGTTATGGAATACTGTTATACTTGTATATATGATAATTCACTCTCGGTAAGTCACTGAAAAGGTATGTTGTATTGCAACGAATATGCCTGAAAGATATCAGTTGCTATATTACTATTTATAATTTTACATCGTCTTGCTTTATATTGTGTGTTTAACACCACGTAACAGGCGGTGGGTAACAGTACGAAACATTTTTGATTGTAAGTTTGTCCATCCTTAAAATATAAATGTGAATATTGGTTATCGAGTTCCACAGAGGAAAACTAACATTTAAATTAAATACAGTACAATACGTAAAGATAAATATCATGATTTTTGTAGGAGTATTATTTGAATACTACTCAAACATGTTGGCTGATGTTCAATTTTGAGAACGATATTTGTTAAATAAAAGAGTCCACTTCTTATCTCACAAACGTGGGTTGAGAAGGGTCACATGATAAACGAATGAAATAGCTCATGATAACATTATTTCCGTGAAATTGTGTTTAACGTTTGATTGATAGAGGACACGTAATGCATTGTAAAACCTTGGTTTCTAAAAACAATTTCAAAGAACAATTCTGTTACAGTAAGCTTATATTATGTTGGAAGTTTTCAGATAGCATTATCAAATATGAACAGTAAATATGTTATTTCAAACTGTTACTAAATTTTTAAAAAAAACCTGTATTTGATTTGTAGTCCACTTGTGCACGCTCATTGTGTTTTCCTAAAGTTAATGGTATAATTGTTGCCTCATTGCATATGATTAACATAACAATATATTATTATTATAAAAAGTTAACTCTACCCTTACTGGGACAAGTTTCCTATTGCTATTATACTTACTTTTATCAGCGGACTGATTAGTCATAGCTTTTCAAAGTGTAAATAATTTATTATTAGTTGTAATAAATGTGGGCTACTTTGTTACATAGATACATTTAATATCGGCGAACGTGTCACATTTCCAATTGGCAGAGATACTGTTCTCACACGGTGTTTGTCCGTTCACGATTCCATATCGAATGTCTCAATGGACCTTTGAACAATGCTAGCACGTCGCATCTGAGCTGAAAGCTGGCGTATGAGCTATCGGTACAGAGCTCTTTGATTTACGAGATAAAATAATTTCTGTATAGTAAAAGTCCTGGAAAATAGTTCATTTCATTGTTATGGTGCTGTATTATAATAATTGGGAACTTTGAGCAATAAATTAATTTCAGTTCAGAGTATTATTATTTGATTATGTAACTAGTGAACTAATTTCTATTAAATTCTTTATATCCATAAATCATTTGCTATTATCTTGGTCTAACCTGGAGTAACTGAGGTTATTATGGTTACTGAGTGTCATTATAGTGTAATGCCTGAGAAGGCAGCTAGGACAACAATGGTCCCGGTTCAATCCGAGCGCTGTACAAAAACTCCTAAAATTAATATTCCTGAAGAGATTTTATGCCTTAATACGTGATTTCGAAAAGTGATAGATAAAATGACTTTAGAACTCCGTTCTAACCTACAAATAAAAATAGTGAAGTATTTTTAATTAAAGCTTAGCCTTAATCCTTTCTGTAGCTGATCAGCAAAAAAACAAAAAGGTTAATTAAATATTTCATAGCGTAAGGCTGTTGAAATCTCTTGATCTACAAAGCTTGCCATGAGCAAATTAACTGCATAATATCTACACACTATTTAAAATTTTAAGGGTAGCTTACAGCTATTTTCAAAAATACACTGGCATTCTTTCTTGTCGCATTATATAAAAGAGTTATCACTACATAGTATAAAACAAAGTCGCTTTCTCTGTTCCTATATCCCTATGTACGCTTTAATCTTTAAAACTACGCAATGGATTTTGATCCTGTTTTTTTAATAGTTAGTGATTGTAGGTAAAGGTTTTAATGTGTGTGTTTTTCTGTAGTGTATTCAGAATAAGCATTGTACCCGTGCGAAGCCAGGGCGGGTCGCTTGTTTAATATAATTACTTAAAACGTGGTTGAATCCCAATCCAGTATAGAGATAAAATAAAATAAATGTGAATGCAGGGGACCCACTAAGTCACTTAAGCTCTTGAGTTCGTTATCTGTTCTTTTACGGGATGCAATTTAAAAACATATATACTTTCTATACACACACAGGCACTATATAGGTACATGTATATTGTATAAGTGTGTTTCAGCTGGGTGTTGTGAAACTATTTCATGGCAATATAAGTTTGAAGTTCGTAATAGCGTGAAACTAAGTTAAATTATAATTTCCTCTTTATGAATTCGGGTACACAATATCCCGTTAATAGCTTTGCTCTCATGTTAGTGTCAGTACCACTACCTCATTTTGTTTGAGTGTGAATTCCTTAATTACTTTTTAAAAAATCTAATTACTGTGAGTATAATGAATGAGGTTCAAAATAAACAACAAATATACAACCCTGTGGCATTCAAAAAACGAGTCAATAGACTTTTCTAGGTAAGCTCGCTCCATCTTCACTGTACCTCTCTTCCATTAGGATAGTCTGTAAAAAAATTAAATAAAAAAAACAATACAAATTATATTACAATAGCAATAACTATAGAGCTGGCACCTACATTACTATAAATTTGTCCCAATGGTTTCAACATTAATATCATAATGTGTTTCACACGATCTTTATGTTTAGGGATAAGTAATATAGAATTACTTCTAATACATCGCAAAAGTAGTCTACTCGTAAGTTGTTTCAGAATAGTGTAATTTTGTTCCGTTCGTTAATTATTTCACCATTTTATGCATCGCACGATTCATACAATAGGGGCAAAACACAAAAAGGGGCGTTTTTAAGTTTCTTTATTTATGGGGCCAAAATCAACACATCTACATGAAGCTCTTGATATAAAGAGTCAAAATGTACAATGAAGCCGTCAAAACTTTTTTGTGCCTTTTTACATTTTAGAGTAAAGTGTGTCGTTTTAATAATGCTGGGATAAATTTTATATCCTATAAGTAATTCATAACTAATGGACATACTCTTATAATATTCTATTATTATGCAATGAATGTTTTTTATTTATTTATGACTGATTTTGTGAGAACAGAAGGGCTTAAGAATCTTTAAACACGTTTGCCCAAAAATCATGTTTTTCGAATTGTGCCCCTATAATATGAAAGCTGCGCATATGACACCGAATTGACGACAATTTCACAACTGTTACACATATTACTTAACCTTTTGTCATCATATGAGAGTTTAAAAATTCCACACAGCAAAAGTTTACATCAAACCTATAAGAGAAATTACAATAAAATCACTCAAAAGTGGTTATCCGGCTCGTAATACCCGGTTCTTATATTTATTCATCCCATCCTTGGAAGGGACTTATTAGTTCGGCCTCTATCCGGATTCCCGGTGTATTGTATTCACTAATATTAAATTGTTACCGGATATAACAATGAATCTATACTTTACCCAAAATTGGTCGATTTCATGCTAATTACATTATATATAAGTTATATAATACGCGTAACGGAAAATGAAGCGTAGGCTGACACCCAACTGTATCTGTCCGCGTGGAAATCATTATGAGAATACGTTCAACAGTGGACATAAGGCTGTAATGATGATGATTATATTATCGGCTTATTTCGTTTGGCAGGAGAGATGTACACGATTGTACTCACTGAAATGTTAATATTTGCTTCCTTTATTAGAGTGAAATTGTTGCTGTTAAGTTTTTCTGATGCTATCTTACATAAAATTGTATTACAGATATGGTTGGTCATTGATTATTGTATATTCAGCATAATCGATTTACCTTTAATAAACGCTGCAACATATACAGTCAAAACTCATCAAAATTGCAGCCTCTCATTCGTACCGGCTCTTTGTAGAATCTTGTGAATAGGCCGCCCTACTTCCGAGCCACAGGACATTTCATAACCGAACATAGAGTGAGTGCATCGTCCTTTTCATACGCGCCCCATTTTTTGTGATGATTGCGTTTTCTTTATACAAAGTTTATACAGTGTACATCACGTTTAACCAAAAACTGTTTTAATATAGTATATTTTGTCTGAAATTTTAGCAGACTGTACACATTCAATAAAATACATTCAATTAGAGTGTACCGAAATGTTTGTGAAGTTAGCCTAAGTTCTACAGCTGACTGTCTTTTGCTATTAAAGACTATTGAGAAAACTTCATGATTGTTGTGCGAATTAGAAATTGTTTACGATAACCATCCGATGATCTGTATTGCTGAGATTAAAATACATGCTATATATATATATATTTATATTATATATCAGCCGTATATAGCTATATATATATATATATATATAATATATTATATATAATATATAATATTATATATATATATATATATTATAATATATTATATATATATATTATATAATATAAATATATATATATAAATAATTATGTACAAACGTTGGTGAACCTTATACATAAATAACAAGCCGGGATCATCTGCTAATCGTACCTTCTGAAGCAAGCAGGGCATAGTTAAACAATAAACTAACCATATACACAATCTCACTCAAAAAGTGTCCGTAAGACTCTGCCCATCGCGTCAGGTAGACAGGATTTTCATTCATAATCACGTCTGTCACTAAATGTCATAGTGACAAAGTAGTTTTCTAATGCTTTTGATTTTGTACCCTTTTTATAACGCGTAAAGCTCAAAATTGTAATGAATAATTTATTGTCATAAATATAAAATAAGTCAACGTATGAGACAAGCGGCATGGACTTTTTTGGTTGATATTTTTTTTGTGATTGTGCATGCTAGTTAGTTTATTTTTATTTATAACATACTTTATTGCACTTTTAAAAAAACGAAATACAGAGAAAACAATTGTTTACAGTTTTTTAAGGAAGGTCACATCATATTATTTTTTGTTCACCTATCCGATGACACTCCATAACGTAAATAGACTAGTAACATCTTAAACCAAACTCGCTAGCTGCTGCGCCATCGAATCATCAAATTTGTTTTTACTAATCTGAAGACTGTGACGTCATTTGAGAGGTCATTAACTTATGTGACGATGAAATCTACCCTTCAACGAACTTTTTAAGGAAATGAGTCGAAGTTACAAAGTGGTTAAGTAATAAAGTTTTAATGAAAGCCTTTGTAATAATTTGGTATAACATTTCGTGGCGCGTGTTTTAACACAAATTTTATTATGCTTTGGAAGTATAATGAGGTTTATTAATTTTACGAGGTTTTTATCTTTTGACTCTTTACCGCTTATTGCTTAAACAAATTAAATTAAGGTAGTGGTAAAATGTGTTATAATTTTGGTATATTGTGTATAAATTATTGGTATTTTAATTTGTCATGACATAGGTTTATAATTATTTGATGAAAAATATAACGTATGAAAGATTAAAATTGTAACGACTCACATTATAACTTGTTATTATATATTTATAATTGTGTAGTCATAAGTATGTATATACAAAAACGTACATGGCGATGTATGCATTTCAGTGGATATTTATTGCTCTTTTATTTTTTCACTTTTCAAATGCACGCATATAAATTTAAATTTGTATATTTACAAAAGATTGTTGGTTAATTACGAACGTGTGAGTTTCGTTACCAGATTAAATATTATAGTTAAAAACAAACAGGCATTGAAAGAGCCAGTGCCTAAAAATAGTAGCCACTCCGTTGAACCTTATTTAAAACTAATAGAGTTTCATTCTTAACAGAAGTATATTATGTATAAATGATTAAGACTTATTGAAGTACCGGGAGATGTCAAAACAATATTAACAAGCTGTTACATATCCTCGAGAGGTACGATGGATTAAGGAGTCCAGTGGCACCCGGGGGCACCTTTTGGAAGAACTTGGAAATAGTAAAGTACCTTTGTTATAGTTAAAAGTTAAAAGGAAGTACACTCAACTTTGTAAAGATATCAGTGCCGAAATATCGAACGACTTTTTCTTAGCATAAGTGGTGTGATTGTGATTTATTTGATTTTAACATTAAAAAATAGGAAAATATATATTCAGGAGTACACTTTAGTCCAGCGCTGGACTATTTTGAAGACTGGACTATTACTGAAGATGTGATGATTTCTTCACATGTACTTTCTGGCGATCAATATGGTAAAATAGTGCAGATGCCTTACATTAAGGTTTCCGGGTTCGATCCCGGGCATCACAAACATTTACGTGCATGAACGTGTGTTCTGGGTGTTTTCTTTGTATATTTAGTATGTATTTCCAAAAAAAGTGTATAAGTATGTTTATCCGTTTGTTTAGTACCCAAATATAAGCTAAGTGCTTAGTTTGGGTCTAAATGGCGTTGTGTCAATGTCTGTGGATATTTATTAGGTATTGATAAAAAAATTATGGGCATGTCTCCGTTGTGAAGTATGCATGCCACGAGTTTCTTGCTTGCAATTAGGTCTTTGGCGACCACTGGTAAATTAAATCAGCAGCAATAGTTAATCATTCAATCAGGATCCAACAAAACGGTCAAAGTAACAACTTATGACGCACTGATAAAAGGAATCCGTTTCATTTCGTTGTCAGTTAAATGTCCGCAAATTGTTTCACAAGAGCAGCGACGCCTCGGAACGAATTTCACGGGGCGCGATTCTTTCTGGCATTTTCCACGCCGCGGAGCGCGTCCGTAGGAGCGATTAACTGATTCACGCCAAATCGCCAGACGAAAATAACTTTGTTTATATCTGTTGGCGACGCATAGCTTAAAGTATAATGCTTTGAATACTGACTATAAGCATAATCTTGTAAAAATAACTTATTTTGTATAAGTAATCATTTGTCTCTGAGTTAACAATAGCAGAAACAATTCAAAGTTTTACAAACGATAATACAATCGAACTTTCAATAAAAAAAGAGGTAATGGTATACATTAAATAAAATAAGAAGTCAGTTTTCAATCCTAATATAAAACTCTTATTTTTTTGTATGCGAAGTCAATTCTATCGGAAAATAGCCGAAGGACAAAAAAAGTTCTTGTATAAAATAATAATAAATATTCTTATAACTTTTACATTTTTCAATCACGGGATTATCGTGAGTGTCGGTATAACCCAAAAAATAAATTAAACAGGTATACGTATTAAAAATAAAAACTATAACCATTCAAAATAAACATATTCTGTAAATCAATATGTGATCACTTCAATATCGTCACACACATTTGAACAAAAACTTGCCACTAGTTGAACTCATACATACACTAATTGATCAATCTCAGTCGTAATTCGTGAATAAAGTTCATTGTTTTAATCTGATGTACCCGTTGACTGCCACAAGGGATTGAAACTGTCATAAACAATTGATAAAGAAAATTAAGCACTTCGCTGAAATTAAAATAACATTGTGATTCTAAGAACCCAGCCCTATTCAAACATAAAATGAAGTGTTGCACTCAGTTGTATTCTTTCATCTGAACCATATATCGAGGTCGAAGTTTCTCAGTAGCATTACGGTAAAACCTTTTTAGAGAAAGCGCCCTTTGAATCTACATGGGCGTTCAATTTATTCGAGCAATATTTCACTCAAATCGACTTTCAATCGAATTGGTACGGAACATCTTATACGTAATACGATAATACTCGGCCACAAGAAATTCACATCTAATGTATTTGCGCACGCTAATCCCTTTTCCCATATATAATTTTGAATTTATTTCTTTGAATATAGATAATAGCACTAGGTGAGTGTAGGTTCTATATTAAGACAAAGTTTTAATTTAAAAAAGAAATAAAATTAAATGTATGTTTATCCGACGATCTTACGGTAAAGGAAAAGATGAGGAGGAAACCTGAGCACGCCTATGAAGTGATTCAAAGGTTGTGTGTGAAGTCGGCCAATCCGCACTGGGCCAGCGCGGACGACTCGTGCCCCTAGATGGGGACATATAACGATGAGCTGAGATGAATAATGAAGACACAAAGGAGGCTGTCTGTCAACTGTCATCTATAGTACTTTATAATCTGAAAAATGGACCACAGTGCAGTTGCGATATCGTGGCGCCAAGATGTAAAGTCACAGTATCCCGAATTTATCTATCGCACCCTTCTACTTAGGCCAAAGATTTAGTAAAGGTAAGATTAAGCCACCCCCCATCCAACAATATATTCGGTCTCTATCAGGTATAAAACCGAAAAATGCATAAATTTGTTATAATCTTAAACTCAAAACATAAGTGATATTAGTATTTTTTTTATTAAACCAACCGTAATTATGACGACTGGACACCACCATAAAAGAAATCTTAACACAATTGGTATTGATTCAAAGGCCTATTCAAGCCAACACTGTCATTCATTGTTTGCCAATTAAAAAAGGTAACTTGAGAGGACACTCATATTTGCTACACCTAATAAGAAAGAAATAAAGAAATTTTATATTATATCAAGCGTCTTCTTAATTTTATTCCACCATTTATTTCTTTATCTACTCGTATATTGAATATGCATATGTATGAACACTCAAAGTACCTCCGTCCACTGTAACCATATGCCAAGCGCAGCATTATATTCCCAAAACTGTTTTTCCTGTTGCTAACAATCTATCATCGAGTTCCACTTTTTCACTAAAGCCTCATATGTCAAAGGTCAATAGTTAACAGTTATAAGGTCTCGTTTTCTTTTCAGTAAAAATTGCGACAATACTTAAAGGAGCCGAGATTTTCTTTACTGAAATGTAGACTGGTTTTTCAATTTTATTTTCGTAACGTGATATTTTATCATGAGTATAGGCGACCTTATCGTATAATGTTAAGGATATCTTGATAAAAGAACAATGTTGGATGACTTTTAAAAAGTACACATTAATAAAATGTTGTTTTTTTCAAACGATAATATTCTATTTGATATTTCTAAAATCTAATTTCAGAAATATCATTAAAGCACATTTACTTGTCAATTAATAATTAAATCTCTAAGCCTACTTTCCTAGGTAGTAGACTCGGTATTAAGTCTCTAGGTAGGTACTACCGCAGTGCCAGACATCGTCCTGTAAAACAGAAGTGTTATGCACTACTATTTTTTGAGATTAGGGCTCTGTATCTAGTAAAATTACCGGGTTTAAGAGACCTAACATCTGTTGTCACGGGTGATGGGCACAGTGCGGCATTAATGGAGAATAATAACTGTGTATCAGTTGTTGGTGTCAATCAATGCCACTTTGTTATGGCCAAGCGTATAACTTACCATCAGGTGAGCGTCCTGACCGTCCTGTATATTTTGTAACACAAAAGAACCCTCCTCTGCTTTTAGAGAACTGTGTAGTTACAAGATGTCCAAAGCGCAGTCTACGAAAAATGGCAGCCTTCGTAATTGCCCATATAACACCTTAGCTTAACTAATATTGAAAGCGGTTTACTTGTAAAAAAGAGACGACACTAAAATAGTTTTTTTGATATTAAATACAAGACATAAAGATGTATTCCTAAAATTGTGTATCATACTACTATAATGAGTAATTCGTTTCTTTGCACATTATATACATTTAATGTTATTTGTGTTTTTGTATTAATAGTTTGGTTGATGATATGAATTTATCTTATAAATACAAACCTTCATACAAATCTGTATTGTAACCATATATTAACATGCATGTGGAAGTGGCAGTGAGCAGGGAAATATTGCGTGGAGCTGAGGGCTCATGGGGTTTAAAGGTTCTCGAAAGGCGTCCACGTAACGGAAATCAGCGGGAGTCAACCCGCAACCAAATAGACTGATGACCCGGTTATGGTAGCAGGTAGCAAATGGATGTCGACTGCTAGGGATCGATCCGCGTGGAAATCATTAGGAAAGGCCTTCGTTTATGCGTATATTCGACTGTAATAATGACAATGATAATTCTCGTACCCAGGTTTTGAATATTGCTGCTGTACCTAAATAAATGACTGTTTTGGGAGGGAAACAAATAATTTCATATACAAACTACTACCGTATAGAGAACTTCTGATTTTCGATATTAGGCTATGTATACCTCCAGTAGAATATATAATAAATAAGTGTAGCCAAATGAAGATGAAGTTCGTTACAACACGACATAAAATGTTTAGTTTACCCTTAAAGTCATTAAGCTGACGTATTTACCTATTTATTGCTTGAAAAACAACATTTACAATCAGTTTTTCACATAAATAAGTATGAAATTGAATGCGGCATATGATTCCCGATATTTTTTTAATTTGTCTTTATTGGTATATGGACTGAATAACTTCATTTTCCTTTTTTCAATTTAATATTAACTCCGAATATACACTATATTCAAAGAAAAAACTATCTCCCATAGTTGGAATTCACTGTCGAAGAGTGATTACATTCATCCATTTACCTCACGTCCGTTCGCATCCCGAACTGAGTACTAAAGTCAGTGGCGTAACTAGGGCCGGCACCAATATATGCGTATTAACAACGTTTTGTTACAATGGATATATCTCCTAAATCTATGTCCAGTGTTAACATACCATGCCATAAAGGAGGCTCCAATCACTGAAAACTTTATTGTGTGAAACATTTTATGAAATAAAATATTTAATATTATTATTATTTAAAAAATCACAACGCTTAATTTAGTGTTCTTTTTTTTCATAAATACATATTACTCGTATACATAAAGAACAATCAGATCAAAAAAACAGACATTTTCATGCACACAAATGCACTGTATTGGGTACGAGCCCGGATCCCTGGACGTAGTAGCCGATGTTTTTACCAAAACACTACGGATCATTGTCATAATTATACACATGATCATGTTCATGTAATTAATGACCAAAGTCGTATACACGTTTACTTATATAGCCGCTGTATTTCGGGCTGATAGAAAATCCAGGCATTGTATTACACACCGGAAAGTGTGACAAAACATCTCCACATTAACATCTAGTATCTTGCAGTTAAATTGTGTTCTCCGCGGTAAACAATTATATTCTCCCGCAGTAAAAGATAACCTAAAACCGCGCAGCTCAGGCGACGCGCGGTATAATATTGCTATATTATGTGTCTTTCTAAAACACACAGCGTTGGATGAAGAAGCTGTCTATGAATTCCTCTATTTACAAAGAAAATAATACAAAACCTTACCAGATTTCCTTTGCTCACATCTTACTTTCACAATTTCAACACTAGAGGGCGCTTCCACTTCCCGCTATCTTACTTGTCATCTTGTCAAGCGTGTCATAGCGTTTTGTGAATTCCTTACGATAAAGTTTTAAAAGTACAATATACGAAAAATACGTATTAAAATGGAGTAACAATAAGTTAAAAATTAAATTAAAAATTTAAAAAACCCCCGACACAAGAACTTAAGTAGTTTTCCTTAAAAAGTAAAAAATAATAAAAGAAACTTAATGTTAAAGTACCAAAGAATCTATTAATAATTCTAAAAAAAAACGTCGCGTTGGGGGACCGCTCCTAATTATTCCAATTTAAATACTTTAAACTAACAATTTAAAGTATTTAAATTGTTAGTTTAAGATTCCAATTTAAATACTTTAAACTAACAATTTAAAGTATTTAAATTGTTAGTTTAAGAGCAGTCCCCCAACGCGACGTTTTTTTTAGAATTATTAATAGATTCGTAGGTACTTTAACATTAAGTTTCTTTTATTATTTTTTTAGCGGGAAGTGGAAGCGCCCTCTAGTGTAGTAAATGTGAAAGTAAAACGTGATCAAAGGAAATTTGGTAAGGTTTTGTATTATTTTCTTTGTAAATCGAGGAATTCATACGCAGCGTTGGGTGAAGCCCAACGCTGTGTGTTTTATTCAACACATAATACATGTTTTGTTGGAATGCAAAACATCTTTATTTTCTACAAAATAAAATTGAGCCTATGTTACTCTTGGATAATGTAGCGTTTGAATGGTGAAAGATTTTTTGAAATGAACCTATTCATTACAAACAAACAAAGTTTTCCTCTTTATAATATTAGTATAGACAAACCATCCACTTTTGGTAATAAATTCCATGTATGTAATAACTTTAAGTGCATAAGCCTTTGCCGCATGAAGCATCACCTAAATCTACTCCCAGCGCCCACTCTAATGGAATCCGGTGCATTTACTGAGCTGTATTCATTCGAATTGACATTTTCTCCATGTGGGGTCAGTTTTGCCCATCGTGTGGGTTTCCCGTGGCCGCAAATTGCGTTACTGAGTACAATGGGCCTTCGTTGTTTTGCTGGGTGGCTAAATAGTTTTGATTGGGCACTTAAGCCCCATTCGTTTCCAATAGACCCCTTGCTGTTATGCGAAGTTGTACACAGGGTTGGGTAAGTGCTTCAGTATTGATATAGGAATGTGTACTTTGATAGCTTATGTATTAGGAACGGAATTGACTGGTGTGTTTATTGGCAGGCTGTTTCTTTTTGTTATTAGTACTGACTATATGTGTATCCATTAACAATTTTGTTGATTACTTATATTGACATAAGGTTTTGTACGAAACACTTTAAGAATATTCTAAGACCCTCAGATTTCAGACCCTTTTTAAGTTCAATAAATATAATTGATAAAAAATGTCAAATATAATGTACAATTGTACCCATGCTGAAAAAACCAGTTGCTTACTAAATTGTTACTAGAATTGAAAATGTACTAAAATAAAAATTGATTGTTATAGTATTAAAGGTACATACACAAACAGAAAACAAATTCTACGAATGCCGTATGGCCGTAGTCTATGCATTGAGTTTAATCGAGATAGTAAATATAACTTCTAACACTGGAGTATAATGTTGTGGTAGTTTCGCTACTAGAGTGTACTACATTCAGCAAACTACAAGTTTCACTCAGCTACGGTAACACCATAAGTACCATCAGCTATTCCGTCATAACATTACACGCTAGCTTTACGAGCTAAACCAATTTAAACTTTGTAAACAGTTGAGTATTATTATGTGATTGGACTATCATGTCAAAACTTTCCTCTAAAGTTAATGCATAAGTTATTTAAATGATATGACGTTTCATGACGAATTCACACGATTGAACATGTTGTTATTATTATTTTAAATCACCTCCCGCCTTTTTACATTTGCTATGCCAAAACAATGAAATAGAATAAGGGTTCTTTAAATGGCAATAAATACACTTTTTGTACTCATTAATTCGAAGTCGTTATGATACATTTTTAAATAAATCATCTTTCAACTCTGTAGTTGTAATAAAACGAGACCTTTCTGTAAAAGTCACTTGTTTTAAGTTACAACTATGATAGTCTCGGTAAATTTAAAATAAAACTTAATAAATAAAGTTAAATCTACACGGCCTACATTTAATATAACACAAACATATTTTGTTTAAGTTGGTCATCACGTGCCACTTGTTATTTTGGAAAAGGTGGACTACTTGACTGCTTTGTCATCACGTGCTACTTGTTATTTCGGAAAAGATGGGTTAAAGATGGTCATCACGTCATGTCACTAGTTATTTTGGAAAAGGTGGACTACTTGACTGCTTTGTCATCACGTGCTACTTGTTATTTTGGAAAAGGTGGACTACTTGATTGCTTTTGTCATCACATGCTACTTGTTACTTTGGAAAAGGTGGACTCCTTAACTACATTGTCATCATGTGCAACATGTTGTTTTGGAAAAGGTGGACTACTTAGTGGGTTTTTTAATACGTGCCACTTTTTATTTCGGAAAAGGTGAACTAGTTGATTTTATTTTACTAAAATCATGGAACATGCTAGTGGATGGTGCTATTATGCATATAAGATAGTGATAAGTGTGTATCGTTATAATTAAATTTATATGTACAGTCTTACTGAATATGTGCAATAAAAAATCAGATTTTTAAAAACACCACACGTAAAAATGTTTGCCGCCGAAACCGACAGTTTAATGTGGGCACCAAAAGCAAAGTAAATTAAATGGAAGAAATAGCTGAAATTGAGGTAATAACCCGATGACCTTGTTCCTGCATGGTCTTCTCGAGGCTCTTCTTTAAGCAGATTGTCTAAAATCACCTTATGTATAATTTTTGCTGATCATGCGAAACTTTTTCTAATGATCAGCAAAAATTATGCATCCATTAGAATGCAGATATACCTATATTTATTCAAATCAAAACCTACTGTCTGAAACTTGTTTGAAATAAATATCGTGAACTTGGACGTTTGTGCAGACAAAACAAATGAATAGTGTAGGTTTATGAATCATGTATTTCCTTTGCCGCGGCGAACTTTTGTCACGAGCACTCCGTGGAAATATTTCTACGCTGTCCAAGTTGGTAACAACACCAGAAATATTCTACGTATTTGCATTACTAACACTCCACGAGAAAAGTAGGTGATGAACAGCAAAGATACCGATCGTGGTAAACAGTTGCTGAGTAAGAGTTAATTATTTTGCGAAAGAGTTTGAAACTAACCAGATCTCTCATTTTTTAATGATATTAGTAAGCAAAGAAACTGAAATCCTAATGATAAATTACAAATGTCGACGGCCCATCGGTGTTATGGGTGATACGTCGGCTGTTCCACCAAGGAAGGGTTCCGGGTTTGATCCCTGAGCAGTACAAACATTTGTGTGCATGAACATGTCTGTTTGTATTGGTCTGGGTGTTTTCTATGTAGAATATGTATGTATTTACAAAAATAGTATATAAGTATGTTTATCCGTTTTTAGTTCTCATATTATTTTTTCAAGAGATCGATTCATCAAGCAGCTGGTCATCATCATCAGCTCATTAAACGTCCCCACCGAGGGGCACGAGCCTACCCGTATAGGGCGATTAGGCCTTAGTCGTCCACGTGGGCCTAGTGCGGATTGGACGACTTCACACACAACCTTCGAATCTCTTCGCAGGCGTGCATGAAGGTTTCCTCACGATGTTTTCCTGCACCGTAAGAGCGTCGGATAACGTACATATATTTTTCGAAAATTCGAAAATACATTGGTACGTGGCGGGATTTGAACCTCAGCCCTCCCGGTAGGAAGGCGACAGTCCACACCATTGAGCCATCGACGCTCTAAGCAGCTGGTCAGTTACGTTCAAAACTTTTAAAGTAACTCTTTCGACTTTAAAGCAAATGTTTTTAAAAGCCCCCACTCCGTTATCAAAGCATAACTGTCCATATGTTTCTAAGAATATAACCCGTAACAGTATTATCAGTACATTCTCAACATATTTGTATACACTTCCTTGGCATTCTCATGGGTCTTATATGTTAAAGTATATACGTAACTTTATAGGAACTTCCCTCTAAACAAAGCGTAGTATCCCACACGATTGACAATGGTTTGAACGTCTTGCAGCGAGCGGTTAGTAAAGAGGGGAGCGGTAATGCTTACGTTTTAGTTTCCTAAGAGCTTGTGAGATTCTCCCCCACACAAGATTTTGTCGAAAATGTCACGTTTTTGATGACTAAGATACAGAGGCATCTTTTATATGAAGTTTTGGTAAATACTTAAGACGCTTGAAACCAATGTTTTTAGATTATCTTTTTCCGGCTCTTTGGTTAGAAGATAAGTTCACTTCTACAACAAAGTAAAGGTTTGTTTTATAAATGTATATGAACATCTAAGTTTGTTATGGTCTGATCTGGTATTTGAATAAACTTGTCCCATATATATTATTTGTTTAGTTTGCAAAAAAGGTAGGTACGTTATATTTGTTGATGATAACCGAATATTGACATTAATGATAACAGTTTCTGGTCCTACATAACAATAAACAGCTTAACCATAATGGGTGTAATTTACAATAAAGGTGATATGACTTCGAGAGTTATATCTTTTTCATCATTATCACCACTCGTACATCTTAATATTACTGCTGAACGATGGTCTCCTCTAATGATTTCCACATGAATCCGCAGTCGACAATCATCTGCTACCCGCCACATTTAGCATTCATGTCGGGAGTCGCCATACACTTCCTTCATGTTACGTAGACGCTACTGGAGAACCTTTCCACCCCATCGGCATTATGAGCCCTGTCTTCTGCCACAATAATTTACTTATCTTTTGCTAGAAAAAAAGAAAAAAATGTTTACTCTGTGACAGTATACAATATTACCTTAAACATAAAAACTTAAATCAAAAGGCACAGAAAAGGTATACCACTCAGCATTAGTCATGGTGATGAAGACACCATGACGCTGGTATTCCGTGGCTACCTTCAAAGAGAGACTACTAAATACATGAACTTTACATAAAAAGAAATATTAAAAGTTGATTAAAGGACATATGGACAAATAGGGTCTATTATAAATACCGTGAAACTCTCACGCAAAATGTATTCAATACGAATACATCATAAATAAGTGTTTATGTGACAAACCGCTTCGTGTATCAACTTACTAGAGGCCTGCCCTGTCGGTTATTATCTGTAGTAGCAGGTATTGGCAATAATAGTATACTGGCAGTACATGCATCTCATCGCTTTGACATAGCTAGGCATAGACGGCTTACGACGTTTACAAGACGCGAAAGTAGGACGCAGCGGTCTTTGTATGGATACTCTCCAGATGAAAATTGAAAAACATGTATTATACGAGCAATAGTTTAGCAAATAAAGAGATTGTATTCACAGTCCCGAAACATTTTAAAAATTATCATATAAACGACAAATATGGTGCGTTAATTGGGGTGGCTTATACAACAAAGGTTTGATCCCTGTGTATTGGTTTGAGTGTTTTAGGTTATTAAAAGCACATTTTAAAAAAATGAGTACTTTTACCGGTAGTTTACAAGTAAACCCATTATTTAATTGGGATTGTGTGTATGGCTTTACCTTCATTGCACAAAAAACATATATAACTGTATTGTTCAGTTTACGTTTTGCTTCAAACCTAATATCAAATTCTTTTATGACTTTAATCTTTACGTAAATTATATCAGTGTTGAGGTTTTTTTAGCTAGTTCTAAAATAAAACATTTAAAATGTTCCAGGCATTTCTTCTTGTTCTTCGAGCTAGAATTAAATAGTTTCTTTATTCAGTTTCCATTTTTATGATCGCGGGAATATCTCAGCTTCTCAGAGGGGAACCACGATCTCAAGTAATGAGGAAGCGTCAAGGAATGCTCTTTGAAAGAATGGCACATTTTAACAAGTTTAAATCTGTAAAAGTCTTTGGTATGCAAGCTTTGTTGTAGTCGTATTTAAAAGATAGCAAAAGTACTTCATTAATTTTTAAACAGGTACATCTTTATGACAGAGATATATTTTTTTCAATGTTGCCTTCTTAAAATCATTATAAAAATCTCTAAAGTACAAATAGGGTAACTGTAGCTAAGAAAGCTATAGTTGATTCTATAACAATAGCTTTATATACTGAACTGATCTTTGATCGAACCCGGAACCCTTGGTATAAAAGTCCAACTTCTCACTCGACTCATATAGTCGAAAAAAATATCAATATTGGGCAAAATTAGATTTTTAGACTACGTTTATTCCACTGGCAAATCTTTTATTTTAATAAATATGCCACTGCCACTCTTACCTAAATCAGTAAAGTATTCTTGGCTTGAATATAATCTTAAACGCTAAGCAGTGATTACTTGAACTACTCGTACTTAGGAGATGTGCTGCTCGGGAGCTGAATATCGGCTGAGGCCTTCACAGAGCAACGTCACAACGTTATAATGAACGCCAAGATGGCCGCTGTGACGTATTATATGGCTAATACAAGAGAATAAGAAAATCATAGCTACCATTTGAATGTACACTAACTTGCTTACTTTTACGGATTGTGCCGCCATTAAAAGCTTCCCCCGTGTCATACTAACATTATTTTGTACCAAGTTTCGCCAGCCCGGAGGCCTTAGAGGAGAAGACAATATTTGTTAACGGTAGTCGTCATGGATGTAGTAGAAGTGTATCCAGGTTATGAACACTCACACAAAATAAGCCTAGACCGAGGTCCGATGGACCAATGACTTACGAAAGGATGCTGGTGAAGGTCATATGATAATAGCTTAGTACCAGCATGTATGGCGCATAATGAGAGATATCAGCAGTCCAGTTTAGCGGTGGACTGCAAATAGATAGAAGAGACAGAACAGAAGTGTTCTTGCTAGAAGGAATCAAATACACCTCTGGGTCATCTTAGTTCATCAAGTTCAAGCGAATGTATAATGTTCAGTAATAAAATTGTTTTCAAATTGACGTGGTAGTGATTACCATAACACATAATTCAGTCAGCCAGCTTTAGCAATAACGGAATGTGACGTAGGTATCAGATTAAACTTGACCCTTCGTAAGGTCCCAAGGTCGAGGACATAAGGTTAATGTACTTGTATATTGAAAGCTATTATTATATGCTGTTGAAAACTATTGTTTAAAAGTATTAACATGTTAGGTGATTACACCCAGCAAAAATACTCTTTATCTTCTTTATTATTATTTCCTTTTTTTACGAATTGTTTATACTTGTACTATCCGAAAAATAATGGTAATGCTCTTGCGGTATGCCTCCTGAAAAAAGGTATCTATTATTCAAATCAAAACTCGCAATGGTAATAAGGTTTATGTGTGAGAATACATCTAAAGTAATGATATAGCTGGACGAGAAATATCGTATTTCAGATACAAGGTCAGAGGGCAGCAAAAACATGTTTTTTATGAAATAAATTAGCAGCCAGCCAGATAGCCCTCCTAATGGTAATTGGCAGCTAACGCTACTAGGAATCTCGAAAAAAGGACCAGTGTGCGTGTTCTATAATTAGGTAATTCTAAAATGGTACTGTTTCGTATTTGAAGGGGCTTACCAACATTCATTTTTTTAATGTTACGAAGGGAACAGGACGGTCAGGACGCTCACTTGATGGTAAGTGGTACGTCTGACCATGTCAGAGCGGCATTGAAGGAGACCAACAACTGACAAACACTTATTATTCTCCATCAATGCCGCACTGCGCCCGTCATCCGAGACAACAGATGTTGAGTTATATTTTGTCGTATAAAAGTTTGTCGAAATTAAGATTTGAACTCTGGTCACTTATAGCGCAATAAAAAACGAATGCGTTTTCTGGTCCAGCTTGTTCCATCTCAGATCACGTTTTTTCCACTAGGATACAGTATGTTCAAAAATAAACCCATGAATAATAAAATAATCAATATTATTATTAAAAGACGGAACATAGGTACTAGTGAATAATTGATAGCATTACTAAGGTGGGTGAGAAAATAAGATAGTTACTTTTTTATAAGTGATTTGGATGGTCAGTTCGTTCACCTGATGGTAAGTGACACGCCTGACCATGACATAGCAGTATTGAAGAAAAGCAGTCACTAAAGTGACTATTCTTCGTCAACACCGCCCTGCGCCCATCATTCAAGACGATACGTTTGATATGTTAAGCCTAGAAATTTACCTATAGATTTTAAATAGGCTCACTGTTAGGCATAGTTTCTTTACAGTGATAGAAAGAGACAGACTCTTCGACATGATGGCATAATATACCTTTTTTTACCGCCGTCTCTTTAAACAGAATTTCAATAATATTACTTCGCCCATCTGGTACAAACTGGTTCCTTCAAACTTCATCTGCCATTGATAGGCGTGTATATGCTATGTTATGGCACTGGTCAAACCATTAACCCATATGATGACTTAAAAAACTTCTAGAATGTTTAGCAAATTTAGTTCTCCTGGAAAAATTCGTCGTGATACGTTTTTCACCTTTAGTTTTTCTCTGGTAACACAGTAATTTTCTAATAACTATTAATAAACTGTTTGCTAGCAATAAAACACTAAGTTGCCTAACAGATAACAACGCTCCGTTGTCGAGACACAGTGGGGAAGCAAATAATAGCTGTATTCAAGGGATTGGAGGCTCTTAAGGCTGATTAGTAGTTTTATCGTTCATTTCCCTTAATTGAGGCGGTTGGCAAACTCTTGAGATGGCTTTTGGATGCAAAACAAAAAAATAGAGTACCTAACAATAATTTTGTGAAATTTCGTCGTTTTTAGTTGTAACTTATATTATTTTACGACCATATCAGAAATTAATTTATACAAGAATGTCTAGTCGGGGCCCACGCAGGAGGAAAAGAGAGACCAAGAAAAGAAACGCTCTTTGGTCTCTACCACCATAAGTAAGGTATTCCAGGCAATCCCAGAACTAATACCCAAAAAAATAACTATACTATTCAAATCAATGGCACTGGAAGCAGCGGTCGAGAAATTCACCAACCGCGAACCACAAAAGAGAGAGGAGACCACAGTAACCACCAGATCTCGGGCAGACATGGGTCAGGTGGAACCTCCGAAGCTCAGACACGCCGAGAGTCCGCAGGAACACATGCTGAACGCCTTCATTGAGTTCGTAGCAATTACGGTGGCGACGCGGAAAGTCAACATTGATATCTGCAGATCAATCATGTTGGCTTACAGACGCGAGAACGCCGGATTGCTGCGGACACGACTGGCAGAGGCTGAGGCAGCTATATATGACAACGAGTCCTCCCAGGTAATCCAGGGTAGGATGTCCGGGTCATATATGGCTGCATACAGTGAGGTGTGTGGGTTCGTAGCTCTTGACGAGGAGGAAGCATCGGAGGACAAGTGTCTTTAAAACTCCACCTGAAGACTCCATAGTGGTGGTGGCGAAGTGCACAAAGGTGATGCTGGACGACAGGATGCTCGAGATGGCGAAAACTATATCGGATGACCTATCGGGCGGCAAAATACCTTCACACTGGACCCACGCCACAATCCAATGGGTAAATGGAGTACCAGGTTGTGGCAAAACTACCTGGGTCATGTCGGTTATAAGCACTGACACCAACGTGATAGTAACGACAACCAGAGAAGGGATGAGCGATCTCAGAGAGAAGTTGGTGCCGCGCATAGGTGAAGAAGCCTCAAAACAACGAGTGCGAACAATGGCATCGCTATTGGTAAACGGTCTGGGGAAGGGAGTTTTGTGTACACGCCTTATGGTGGACGAAGCCCTAATGAACCATTTCGGATCCATAGTAATATACACACGATCCCGAATACAGAGAAAACTCTGTATCTCGTACATACCCAGGCTGCAAAAGCTCTCCTTATCAGTCAGGGGTACGGGTCGTGCACGGATTCGCGCACCCTCACAATCCATGAGTCACAGGGACTAACATACGAATCGGTGGTTTTTGTACGTACAATCCCAAAACAATCCCAAATCCTCTACAGTGTCCCACACGCGGTCGTCGCTCTTTCTAGACACACTAAATCGTGTGTATATTACACCGACAACGCCAACAACGACGCTTCGGCTCGTCTAATTCAAAGGGCGGAAAGAGCCACGACCGCACAAATCGTAGAGTATAACATGATGATGGCTATTAAGAGGGGATGATGCAATCCTAAACAAACTCATTGCATCGGAGAGACAAAGCCAAAAAGAGGCCCACTCCCCTGGTCCATCCACCTCAACATCTGCACCTTAAAGAAGTGCATCGGTGGTGGCCACATGGACATCGCTAAATGTATTAATTTTAAGTTCTAATTGTAATAATGAAGAGTAAGACTTAAATAATGTAAGAGTTATTGCTACTATTATTATATTAATATAAAACAGAGAGAGAGAGAGTATTTATGATGTTATTTATTCTATATTATTCACCCCCTACTTTACCTAATGTAAACATTTAGTTATTTTAATTCTGTTATCCCATTCCCCCTTTAACCAATTCTTTTGCCCCATGCGCGGAGCACTAACATAATATTATAATAATTAAATTACAAAATAATCTTAAACTAAAAAGAGTACGGACCATGAGTCTGTAGATGTAATTGTTATTAATAAAAAAAAATGTCTAGTCGAAAGTCGATTACTGGTAACCTCGGCTAAATAAAAATACATTATTTTTATGATTTTCATAATTTCCACCTGGAGATCATCGGTGTGTTTACTAAAACTTGTATTTGTCTAATTAATCATACCATCCTATACGGAATGGCACGTGCTTGCCAAATGATGGGGGCAAATAATGAGCTGATGATGAATTATTTTTTAAATGACTATTTTCAAAATAATTAACTTTCAATTATAACTTACAGTGGATTGTCTTATCGAACATCGCAATTATATACAAGACAGCAAGATTAATAAACTAAAACTCTTTCGTGCACATAAATCATACATAATAGTTCTGTAGAAATGGAAAAAACTAAAATATAAGGGGAAATATATATTATCACAACACAGCGTTCAGTTGCGTGACTCAGAGGTCGTAGGCACGAATCAAACACCTCTTACATTATCCGATTTACAAAGTCATCGTTTGATGTAAATTATCCTGTCTATGACAAGATTAACAAGGTAATTAATAAATCGTGCTTTGATGCCTCGCGGCGTTGCTTTAAACCGCTTTGTGATAATGAAGCCAGTATTATTTCCTATTATTTATCATTGTTTAGAATTTATGAGCAGAATGTTGAGGTGTAAATTTCTGGTATGGTAAATTATTACATATTTATGTTACAGACAAAACAACCAATCAATAAGCTTATTGACTGCAAACTTTTGTCTAAAAGCTCATCAACCAACCGTTTTGGTGAAAACCCTTATTGTATGTTATTTTTCTTAATCGTAATTCAATGGTGAAAGGGTAGAACCACAGATTTCCCAATACAGGAGATGGGGCAAGCCGCGTTTTTAAGTGCGACAAATGTAAGCTCAACGAGCATACACTGGCTTCCAGTTTACGCTCTGTGAGACGAGTCAAGACGCACGAATATTAGAAGAAATTACCGTTTTGTTCCCAAAATGCCATCCTGTGCAATTGTAACATGCCATTATCGTAAAGAATCAGTAAATTTACCAAGAAATATAATAACTTTGCACAGGTAAGAACCAAAAAGAAATTGCGACACTGGGACTGCCTATAAACTAGGCGTCTTGTCCAGTCTAATTGTATATTCGGATGTCTGTGGGTAGAACGGTGATCCCAAAAAATATTGACCGGTAACGAGTTTTTACTATAACATACCTATACTTACATATTATATTATTTATACAATATCTTAAACATGTGATTATTACATAACCTATTATTGTCTGGATGGTGAATGAGGGGCCCAATCTCCCAGAATCCAAGCTTTGTGGTAAGGACTACTCTTGTAGGAAGTAATAGGCTATTTGACGAAGGGCAGGTTTAAAAGTATATTTTCAAGAATGTTTATGTAAGTTTTCGGTTCCATTTATTAAGGTTTCTACGGAAGTTTGTATAAATTACTCAATATCACGCTGAAGTCAAATAAAGCATTATTCTTGACAGTTTGGTGTTATATAAAGCATCCAATAAATACTTTCATTTTCACTTTTCAACCTCGCAGTTTACAGCTTGGCATAAGTAGTAGGTCCCATCAGCCCATCCCGAACCCACATTTTTTATATTCTGAAGTGAAGGAAAAAAACTTATACTTACTCAACTAATGGTAGCTGACACTTGCCTATGATAGATACAGTGATGAAGAAAACCAATATCTGAGTAATAGAAATTATTACCCATCAACACTACGTCCGTCGCCGCAAACAACACATATTTGACTTCTAATACCTAGTAATTTCTTTTTTATACTTCGAGTTTCTAAATGTGGTCCTATACGAATAAGTACAATATATTTGGTTAACATCGCTGCTTTAGGATAGGTTAGGTTAGGTTAAGAATATTTAATTATGTTTACGCAAGAAAAACAAGCATCCCAAGTTCTATTATGTACTTCCGTAATAGTAGATAGTACAAATTATTGAAAATCGAAACTTAAGGGGTGATAAATAAACACCGCCCAACACAAATAGTATGCATGGCTCAGTGTGTTTGTTCCTGTCACTCAAACGTCACTGGATGAAACTTCACCAATATAAATGTAAATGGAGCGTGGAGTACGGCGTTCAGTAGTAATATAAACCAGGTCTGAAGCAGCATTCACATGAACGGCGGTTTGTTTAATGAATAAATAAATAAATATCTACTGACATTCACACAGCGCCATCTAGCCCCAACTTAAGCATTAGCCTGTAATATGGATACGAAACAAAAGATAAACATACTTATATATTTTTTTGTAAATACATACATAATATACATAGGGAAACACTAAGACCAATACAAACAGATATGTTCATCATGCACACAAATGTTTGTTCGTAATAAAAATAATACTCTACTTCTCAACTATTTCACTACATAGGTTGTCGCCATAATTAAATGAAGGGACGTGTATCAGACCTATTTTATCCGTGGGCACCTGCACCTGTATCTCACCATTCTCCTGCCATGATAAGCAGGTTTTAGTTAAGCATCTAGCCTGTTATTATTTATTTATCATATACTTTATTGCACTTTAACAACAAAACAAGAAAAAAACACAACATAATAATATACATTCAGTACAACGGACGGCCATATTATCATCATCGGGGCACAAGCCTACCCATGACGAGTGTATAGGCCTTAGTCGTCCAAGCGGGCTCAAAGCGGTTTGGACGACTTCACGCAATATCTTTGAATCTCTTCGCAAGTGTGCGCAAGTTTCCTCACGATATTTTCCTTTACCGAATGAGCATTGGATAAACGTACCCATATATAAGTAATTTCGAAAACACATTAGTACGTGGCGGGATTTGAATCTGCACCCTTCAGATTCGGAAAGCAACACACCAATGAGTCACCGACGATCTACTTGGCTGTACTGGGGGTACTAAAAACGGGTACCCCCGTTAGGGGGTACTATATACAACATGTAAACATAGAAAACACCCAAACTAATACAAAAATATATGTTCATTCACACAAATATTGTGTACTGCCTGAGGTTCTAACTCGTAACCCTGATTGTTATAATAGCCGACGCATCAACCAGTACACCACATAGGTCGTTATATTAAAGTGGAAATGCTTACTTGTGACCAAGAGCAATACCAGAAAACTTTTGCAAAACCATTTAAAGTCACAACCTTTTTAAGTGGCAATCAAAAAGAACAAGTATATTAACAAGTCGCTGATACATTTTTTAAGCAAATGTGAGTAGAAATGTCTCGCTTTGTACCAATGAAAATCGTAATGAAGGAGCCTTGTAACAAATGAGCTGCGGTGTTATCCCATCTATTTGTGAGGTATTCCTTAAGAGTGTAGGGATTATTTCAGGTTTGCACTGAGTACGTGGTGTATTATAAGCTTTGAACAGTGAACAACGACAATTTCAAGTAACGGATCTTAGTGGAATGGCAACTTTGTGTACGCGGTTTGAATGAAAAAGCGAGTTATTTGTAATTATAACATTAAAAAACACATAGATTCTATGCATATTACATGGGCACTTACTTGGGGTAAACTTGTGTATATGGACGACCGCGTTATTTACCGTAAGATTAAATATCTGCTTGTTTGCCCGCTATCACATAAAAATAGCCCTTACATAATCATGGAACTTTTATTGTGGGTCATCATCAGCTGCACACGTGCAGGTTGTATAGGCCTTAGTCGTCCATGTACAACCTTTGAATCACTTTGCAGACGTGCGCAGATTTACTCACGATGTTTTCCTTCGACGTAAGGGATACGTACATATAATTTCAAAAACTCGAGATTCATTGGTACGTAGTGGGATGACGACCTCTAGATAGGAAGGCAAGAGCTCACACCATTGAACCACCGACGCTCCTCCTTAGCATGAATAATAGACACCAGACTTTCATACTTATATACTTATTTTCGTACATAAGTAGCTACATATTATATACCCAAGCTAATATAAATATACGCTGAAATTGACTTGAGTATGTCAATAATAATATTAATATTCACTAGCTCTGCGTTATTTCGTGAAAGTGAATAACCAATTATATCGTATGATTTTATCATAGTAGGTTCAGAATTAAATGAAATCCGGACATGTTTTAAGCACTTAGAAGTGCTTAAAACACATTACATATTTATCTAAATAATTTTTCAGAAAGCAGGTGTTAAAATTACTCAAGACAATTTGAAGCGCCCGCATAGCCGCGTGAACTATGCAGCGTCGTTTTTCTTGTCATTTTAAATTAGATCCATTAACATTCATCAGCAATGGGGAATATATTTGAAGGAAAAGGAACATCAGTCAACATTTGATTAGGTTGTAAAATAATAAAACACTCTATTACAGCTGTCGCGAAAGTCGTGTTTTCCTTATTCGCAAATTAATGCAGTGACCCCTTAGTCAATGTAACCGGGGCTGAAGTGGAGAAATTGACTTCTCTTCCTTATTATCCATTTAAATATTTATAAGCTGTTTAAATAATAAAGGTTTACATCTACATGTATACTTAGAAATATCGAGGGAGTTTTATTGTTTGTTAATTAATTAATAAAGGACTGTGATAATATGATATGAACACCCAATCCAATACAAACACAAAAATCATGCACGCAAATGTTTGTAATACTCGGGAATCAAACACAGAACCCTTGTAATAATGATCCACTTCTCAACCATATACCACATGGGTAGTCGCAGTATTTTACTACCCTAGTAACTAGCCCTTGGATAGCTGATCGAACGCTCTCGAACAATATTTTGGTTTAGTTATGTCTTTGTCGAGGTTCATGATAACCAAGTTACTTCGAAAGATCCCTGCATCCGTATTCCTTGACGATGGTTCTAAAATCCACTTGGTTTTTCTAAAAAATACGTGCCGCTTTAAATAGATTTAAGAATCTATGAAAAAAATGTTGATTTGTAAAAATCTATTTGCGTCTTTGTTTACTTTGCTTATCCGTCCATTGTACTTATATACTTAATACCAATCCATGTAAATGTTCTTATATGATCATTAAAACGTATTATTTGCAATCCCTTTGCAATCTAATTTCAGTTCGTAATCTGCACAAACCGAAATTCTGAACCTAATTTTCGTAATACGATGTGGTAACTTTGATACAGTGCTGATATTACCTTAATTAAGATCCTCTCATCCACAGCACGCCCACGCATCAACCCCAATTATGTTCGTTAATGTTTCAATTTGCTTGCTTCCGAACGTTAATATTTTAAATGTGTAAGTTTGTAAGGATGAATCTCGCAATATATCATCTAGTATGTTGCTTATTTTATTGGTTTTTCTCGTTTTTCGCAGTATTCAGTTAAGCTTTATCAGAATGCCACTTCATTTCTATAATATGAAATAAAGTTATAGTGATAAAGCTATTATATATCTTGCTAACATTATTCTCTAAAAAAATTCTTGTTTCATCCTCCTTTCAGTTAGAAGCTTCACCTACCTCATTATATTCTTGAGCTATTATATTTTGTATTACGATGTTTTAATATCCTAAATATTAATAAAAGACTTCGATGTTTTTTTTCGTCAATGAAATATTTTATATACTTTTAGCCAGTTTTACCTGCAAACGTTTTAAATATAATTGTAAGCGCAAACATCATGAGGTAAATAAGTTCAGGATTTGTGAATATAAACTACGGCTTCGTCTCTATTTGTATACAATATAAAGGATAAAGTCAGTTAAAGTTTGATGGTTGATGCTTCACGTATCAGAACATTTTGGATATCTAGCGCAAATAAGATATTGATCTTACAGAAGACTTTCCAGCCCCATACTTTCCACATCCATCATTTTCTATCAGCAACCTTTCGCATGTCCATTGAACCGAAAGACCATCTTCGCTACATTTGCTAAGACGCTTTTCACACAGTAAACAATTGTGTCTTAAAACTGTATTCAGTTGTAGCTGAAATGTGTGTATCGAGGTCAGGTCACACCTCAGCGTACGATTACTGATGAATATTAACAGGGTTCGTATAGTTTTTTACGCACCATCCACGTCCAGGCCGTGTTGGCTGTGATTTTACCACGGTGTTTATGGAACGCTTTAATGTCACGGTTGATCGGAATTTTTAATTACTCGAACGCATCCGTTTAACGTTATTGAAAGCGAATGAAATAGGACATTTGAATGTGTTTAAATGCTTGTTACCTGATCATGGGTAATGCTGTGTAGTCCAGGATTTGCGATACTTAGGTTAGATATTTTCTATTATTAAAGATGTACTAAGTGAGATGTCCATAAATGTTTATGCTGTTATCCTATTTCATTTTTTTCATCATCCTCATCATACCGGCCATATTTTCTGCAGCTTACTTTTTCATCTCCTAAAATACAGGCTCATTACTATTCTGGTAGTTCTGGCAGCCACAATGGGAATAATTTGTATCTGAATTAAACTACTACAAACGATAATGTCAGCCAGAATGGGACTCGAGTACCAGTATATAGTCAAATACATGTGTACTTATTTGTATCTAGTAACTTCACATGTAAAGATAAAAACTAGCTCATAGACTTAATCTGAAAAAGCAAAAACCACTGAAAATAAAATTTATTCATGAGTTACACGATTTTACGTCTTTCAAAAACAATTTTGTTCGAAGTTACAAAATGAAATCCGTAATGTAATTAATTTTATTGGAATTAAAATTGCTTGACACGATTTTAAAAACATTAATAATCACAAAAACTTCCACCTGCAAGTCGGTGCGTAGCACATCAGCCAGTTTAGTCTGACAATGGCACATTTCGGCCATGAAGAGATTTGCACAGATTTACTTTAGCACTTTGTCTACCTGTTGCATCCTCGCGTGTTTCTCTACACGGTTGGCAACAGGGCAAAACACACTTAATTCCCCTGAAATGAAGGTTCAAATTCGACATATTATTTGACCTATGAAAAAATCTAACTTAGATGAAACATTGAGGATAAACTCAATTTTGTTATGCGTCAAACGATATTACCGAGTATAAGGGACGTAAAGCTCTGCCTTTAAAAGGACCCTTCATATTCATGACGTGGATTATGATTGAAATGCCCCAAAATAATCTTGTTTGTTTCCATTTTTACGTATAAGTGAGGTGCGTTTATATGATGTCCCCATTATTTCAAATTTTGCTCGACGGCACACGAGTGTCACGATAGAAACAAAATAAATAAGTCAGTGACAAGTAATGAAATCAGAAAGTACCTACTTATCTTATAACTGGAATGGTAGGTGAATTGTTCACGAATATTATATGCGCACTTAAGAAATAATAATAAGAAATAAGCTAAGCGCACATACATGACAACATTAGGTGAACGTTGGGGTAGAGATCTTTTTTTTTCTAAGCGAAAAGGGTTTTATTTTATAAAGTGAGGCAAACTAGCATACGGCTAACTAGAGTATTACCGTCGTCCATGAGCATTGTGACTACAAATGGTCACAAGGATGCATTGCCCACCCTTTAATTAAAACACGCTCTCTTTGAGAACGCTAGGTTCTCGTATATACGAATAATATGGGACCAATAAGTAATTCGTTACCATATTAATTATCAAGTTAAATGTATGATCAATAAGAAAAAAACTATTTTATCAATTAATACAAATATAGTATTCAAAAGGGTGTCCAAACAATACTTTATTTTTATTATTTAATATTGATAACTCATTGCCGATTTAATCACAAAAAATTGATGAAGTATATAGTCCTTGTTACATTTACGTTACATTTTACAAATATTTCTTTATAAGCAAGCCATTAGTACAATTTTTGTAAATCAATACTTGTTAAATTACTTATTGAATTGTCTTATACTATGTTTCGGTTATAGTTAAAAATATTCTTTCCCTGCGAGTATCTAGGCTTCAATAATTTGGATGTTGTCTGGGTAAAATTACGACATCATAAGCCGTAGGTAGTACCACAGAAAATCGTTTTGACAGAAAGAGAAACTGGCTACATCGTAGGCTGTAGGTAATAAAAATATCATAGAAAATCTTTGAAAATATGTCGTTTTGAGAGAATGTAAAAAGTGGCTCAATTATTGTGACAGCTCAAATCTTAATTGTTTACGTAGGATCGCCAATTGAAGTTGTGAAGGCCACCTGTGGCCAACAGCGACAATTCATTCCGAAAAAACCTCAAACTTTTCAGAAGATATTTAATAGTGAATTCACTAAAATCTTCACACTTGGTACTAATTTCAGTTCAATTCACCTTAATTGCCTTGGTTTAGCCTTACCATTTACCGTTCATATAACTTAGAAGTAATTAAAATTGGCTGTTATTTCTTTTTCTCTCAAAGTTAAATGCTGATTCTTTCACGGCGTTAACTGCGCTCCTCTAAGCACTAAGTTCTGTTTTCTTTACAATATTATTGCATACAATCTATAATATGGATTACAACTTATATTATAAGATCTTGTTATTGCATTAATATTTGTTTCGAACACAATATTTAAGGCGTACAAGTACAAGTATAACATATCTTTCAACATAAAAACAACTTGTAACTTTAATTGCTTCAATGCTTTTTCTTCAAAATGACAAAAACTTATTTTTTTAAGAAAATTTACGTTTAGGTTTAAAATAACCGCGAATTTCATCTTCGAAGTTTAGTGAATATGTGTCTAAATGTAGCTTGGGAATCCGAACATTGATTTAGAATATATTGTTTTTCATATTTCTTAGAAAGTGTTTAGTTTTTCAGTAATTACACTTTTAATGGTAGAAACAGTTACTGAGAAATCACCTATATTTTGTCAATATTTTTATGGATATCCTACAACGTAACAATATAGAATATTAAAATGACTCTCTATTATAGCTACCGTATGATGCAGCCGTTCAAATCCCTTGACCAAATCTATTACATTCGTAACAAGATTGACTCATGAAATAAATTTTGGGGTATATTGCGTGGATATCATATGAATGGATATAGATGATTATGTCCCGATCACGTCCGCCATCTTGGCGACCGAAACATACGGAACTCTTAGACATTGTTGTTCCGTCCCCACTAGAGCAATGCCATTTGTCCGGCTTGTATCGCGTGGCAATGGGATCCACCATTAGTTCGTTGCATTTTTAGACATCTGCGCTCACCACATACCCGGTGAAGCTGTGATGATTGATGTATTGGCAAAGTCATTTGTCCGGTCAGTACCGCGTTGCTATATAGTCCACTATAATCCTCTTTGATCCGTTGATTGTTTAAGACATCTGCGCTCGCCACATACCGGTGAAGCTTTGACAGCTGATTAGCTGTCAAAAGTGTAAAGCCCACAAGAAAAATACTCCAAGTATGTTGCAATGCCATCCGCTAGGTCTATATCGCATCGCTATGAGTTCCATTTTTATCTTGCTAGGTTCGTTGCATTTTTTATGCCACCTGCGCGGATCGGTGTGGCAGGCAATTAGCTGTCAAAAGTGTAAAGCCCACAGGAAAAAAATACCAAGTTACTGGTAATGCCATTGTCAGGTTTGCACCGCGTCACTATGGTGACGACTGACCGGAACCAACGGGTTTACGAGCGGCCTTTATTACGGCCGGTTGTGAAAACCCCAATAAACAGGGTCCAACTGACACCGTGCTCACCTCCATTTGTTTCACTGCGAACACACCAAGTGACTGTAAAACTGGAATTCCGTGAACATACTTTACATATTGGGTTTATTAGACAATATAAAAATTGCAATACCTGAAGTCTAAAACTGGATATCGTACCGCTTAAAATTAATTAATTTTTTGGTAGAAAAGTAGTACTAAGTAAAAGTATCATGTTAAAAAACCTAACTAAACAAGATTTTCATTTTATTTTTTGGTTTTTATTGTCCTTTATTACTTAATACATCATAATATTTTTTTATTATTTACGCGGGAGTAACATATTTTTGCACTTACGACATTATACTTCACCCCGTCAATTTTCCTTGTAATGAGGTTTTCTTAAATAAGATATAAACGTATGTGCTTTAAAAAAATATATTTGTGTATTATCAATAAAAAAAAGTTACATTTTAATCAACTATTATTTTAAATCATTTTTTACCGATGGTTTCTTTGGATAACACGTTTTTTTTTACATTGAAGCTTAAAAAGTTCGCAAATAGTTACTTAGAGCAAAGCATAAGTATTTCATCATCTACATAGTATATTTGTGTTATCTCACAGAATAGTATCTTCACGGTTATATCCCGTCACTCTCTCTGCCACTTTTCTCGTTCATCCTCCAACGGAGACCTTTTGGAAGTCGTCTGTTCATCGGGTCCGCAAGACAAACTACGCTAAGCTTGCAAGACGCTATCGATTCATCATCATCATCATTACAGCCTAATTATGTCCACTGCTGAACGAAGGCCTCCCCTAATGATTTCCACGCGGACCGATCCCTTGCAGTTGACATCCATCTGCTACCCCACCTTAACCAAATCATCCGTCCATTGGTTAGGGTCGGCCTAAGCTTCGCTTTCCGTTACGTGGACGCCACTCGAGAACCTTTCCGCCCATCGGCCATCGGTTCTACGCACTATGTGCCCTGCCCACTGCCACTTCAACCACTATCGATTATTAAATACAATTAAAAACGTGTCAAAATAGCAAATAAGTTCATCTATCCCACTTCCCTAATACGTAAAATATTTCTTATGCCAAAACAAAATGTTTTTTATTTTAATCCATTTCGTTTTGATCTTAAATTATTACAGAATCAACTCCTAATGAATTTTGTTATATCTTTTAATTTATGATTTCTTTCTTTCGTGGCGTTGTCTGTTATTTGATAACATATATTTCGTTGCCCAAATTAATTCCATTCAAATTACGTGTCTAAGTAGATTTTATGAATTTTAATTAATCATTTTAACAGTTTTCATCGTCGACTCAATCCTCTGGTCTTCTCTGTTCAAGATAGCTTTCGTTATATTTATAAATATAATAGGTAAAAAATAAATATTGATCGACATTTTCACGGTGTCATCTCATCTCTCGTCATAAAACGAATTTATGTACAGTATTTCTATCACATACTAAACTGATTTTTCTATTGCTTCGGTGCAGCTTTCTTTTTGTGTATTCAATAAATTAGATCATATCTATAAGTCAAAGAATTGTATTCGTATTTAAGTAATATATTAAAGCTCGGGTTAGGCTCTTCATAGCGTATTTTAGGCCTAAATTACGACAAATCGTTAAGTGAATTTGAAAACTACAAAGTCGTTTCATTTTTGGTTTATTAAATCATAAAAGTTATCAATCAAACTTTAGTGTAGGTAATACCGTCAAACCGCTATTACTTCCAATGGTAAACAATTCATTTCAAACATTTGAAGTTGTGGAATAGAGAAACCGTGACGTCCCATTCTGTGTTCAAACTTTTATTCAAAGTATAATTGAGTCGTGCTTTGTTATAGGAATTATTTTATGCCAATTATTTACCCTCATACAGTAGACCGTAAATTAATTTAGTTTTCATTCATACTATAATTTAAAGTTATAATAACTTCATTCCGATAACCCAGAAATACGGCTTTATTAAATAAGTCCCGTTAAGAACCAGAATTATGAAATTTAGTTATTTCTTTGGCTAATAATAATGTTGTTAGCAGACGTTAGTAGACCTTTTTCTTAACAGGAATTCCAAAAGTTTAATTTTAAGGTGAGATACTTTTATCTCTTATCCGTTATAAGTAAAAAAATTGTTACTAGTAGTAGGTAATCTGCTTTGCTTCGCAGTGCATTGTTATTGAATGGTTATAAGATTAGAAACAAAACAATCTATATTTAGTTTTTAAGAGTATCAATTTTTCAATTGAGCATTTCACAACTTACTGAAATCTGTTTGCATTGTTTAGTAGTGTAATCAGAAGTGATGTTAATGAGTAATAACGTAAGCAGGTTTGAGACTGTCGGTGTCGTTTTTAAAATACCCGATTTTATTTAATTGTGGTGTCATTTTTGTGACGGTGGAATGACTAAAGTAAAACACAAAAGTCATCAACGCCTTTAGTACTATACTAAAAATGGGGATTTCTCCCAAATTTCAATTGGAAGACATTTAAAACTGCAGTTTTCTCGTTACCATAGTCCACAAATTAAAGTAAGTTTTTTAAACTATGTTAAATATGAACAAAATTATTTACAGGAAATTTAATGCATCTAAATATTTTTTAAATCCGTCATTTCTCTCAACACTTTTTCATCCTATCATTAGCCAGATCCTTGCTAATCGACTTAGTGCCCGGTTGAAAAACGACGACTTACTTTGTTAAGCGTAATTTCATTAAAAAGATCAGTAATAATTCGCCGAACGTTGCGCGGTAGCACCGACTTTTTGTGAATAAAGTGAATGCAAACCAGCAAAAACGTGACACTAATATAAATCTACATAAGATTTAGAATCGGATACCGGGAAAAGCTTTTAATTTGATGTACATATTTTAGTACCTACTTATTTCTTCACGAAATCAATATTATGAATAAATTATATAATTTTTTAAGTGATTTAATCCATGTCTACAATGAATATGTTGCTTGAACCATTAGAATCTATATATAAAAAACAAAGTCGGGTTTATTACAACACTTATAACTCGAGATCGGCTAGACCAATTTTCATGGTTTTTGGTTCGTTGAATTTGTCCCCGCCCCGAATAGCAGAATACATCTTAAAAATAATGAAAACTTGACGAAAACATAATTATAAAAACTTGATCATTTTTCCTAAATATTACCTTTGTTTCGTACCTGTCAAACATTTATTGTCCATCCTGTCAAATACTTTACGTAATAGTTGACATGCGTTCAGAAATAATGACAAATGATTAACGTTTACGCGTGCGTTCATAAATTAAATGTTTTAAAAATTAGTTCAGCTAAAGGCAACACGATATTAATTGACTGTTAGGCAGTACGAAGTTCGCCGGGTCAGCTAGTCTTAAATAAACTAACTAGTTGCACAATCACTAAGAAACGTCAACCGCAAAATTTTTATGCCGCTTGACACATACGTACAGTTATTGTTATATTTAGCACAAAATCAAAAGCACAAGCACACTACTATGTCATTAGGACATGTAGCGAGCGACGTGATGATGAATGAAAATTCTGCCCAACTTTTATGGCGTCGACGACTAAGGCCTAATCACCCTATACGGATAGGCTCGTGCCCCTCGATGGGGACGTTTAATGAGCTAAAGATGATGATTGTTTATCTAAGCTTGAATTAAATAAAGTCATCTATAAATTATTAAACAAACAACCGCTTGAACAGTAACCTATTTGAGGTTGCAACATAAAATTGCACTCCATTCCGAATACAAACAAAAAATCTACATATAAATGTCGAGTATGCAAAAGACTGATAGGTGGTATGAAATTTATTTGTTCGATTGTATGAACATAACAGTCAAGTGTATTACTTATCTATTGGTTAAATAATCAAGTAAGCAATAAATGTAATGCATGTCCAACTATCATTAGGGCCATGTTGTGACCAACATAATCAAATGTCTTTTGATCCTATATTTAAATATGATTATCAATAAACGTTTATTGAATTGCAAGCTATGTGAAAATTATTAAATATAGATTGGGCTTGATTAAATGTATTGGGCTCTACTTATTGCTAAAGGGATTTGCTACAGAAGTCTAGGTGTAAGAAATATATATCAGTGATTTTAGGATATATTGGATCCATCCTTATTCGATAGATAACTTAGCAAAAACAAAAAATAATCTAAATGGGTTAATATACTACGAAGATATTCGCGTACAAACATAAAAAAGTTTACCTCAATTGCTATGGTCTACCATTCTCACATCTGACTTTCTTATCATGGGATACCATCTCTGAAGTATTATTTTTTTTAACAAAAAAAGGTCATCAAAATCGGTTCATATACGGCGAAGATATCCACGAAAAACATATACATACGGTCCAATTGAGTAACCTCTTTTTTTAAGTCGGTTAACAACTATACGATAAAAAAGCTACACTGGAACCAATACAATCAATATGATAATCTAATCTCCATCAGTGTTGCTGTCCCGTTCTATCCCGATATAATATGTCCATTAAATCAGAGTACATGAACCAATGAAGCTGTTATTATTACTGTAAATCACATTACCGTGCCTACACGACGCCATTATCCAAAATAAGTCACGTAGGAAGGAAAACGCGCAGGCTAGGCATCGTTAGTTGGACCCTTTGTGCTTGTAGTGCCATTAGTGTGTGACCAATACTTTATTCATATTTATGTATAGAATGAACTACGTTTCACGTAAGGGAGTTTTAAATATCGTTTAATCAACACATTTATTTGATGAATTCAACACAAAAGGCCCTATGGACGTCCAAATGTAAAATGAATAATTTGGAGAACCAAAGCAGATCCCAAATTAATTTTACTGATTAAGAAAATACTTCAGTAGGTTTATAAAAGGTGCCTGTCGAGACGGAAGCACCCAATGAAATTGAAACGTAATATTAGCCTTTTTCATACCAATATTATATGAATATAATAGAAATTAAAAAGGCTTTCGTTTCGGTAAGAGATTTTGAGTTGGCTATTTTGAATTTGATCATTTCCCAAATTATAACTCTCCAGATACAAAAACATGACAGTTAAAATTTTGACCATTTGGAACGGTTCAACACAGGTAATTGTAACTACGATGCATTATTAGTAGCTAACATAGTTCTTAAGATAATTCATGAAATATTTTTTTTATTTTTAAATTGATATTATTGTGGTAAAACGTTTCAAAGCAGCGTTGGAATTGTCCTATTATCAAAAGTCCTACAGTAATTTATTTCGGGAGTCATTATATGAAATAAGTCATGCAGAAATGAAGGGCGCACCATTCGCAGTGGTTTTGTGTGTATCGCGAGTGTTCGCATTACCACCAAAAATTTATTTAAAGCCAAGTTATACACGAGTATTTAAAATTTTGAGATATTTTTTCATGTTAAGAAGAATACAGGACAGTCAGGACGCTCACCGGTGATCCTTGTACGCAATGATACGCTTGACCATGACAGAGTGGCATTGAAGGATACCAACAATTGATAGACGGTTAGTATTCTCCGTCAACACCACACTGCACCCGTCTACCGAGAGGCCGAGACAACAGATGTTAGGTCCCTTTTACCAGGTAATTTTAGAGCTAGGTTATTATTATCCCGGGCTATTTGATGTGCAAACAATGACTAACAAACGTTTACACGAGTTCCTATAAGTATTGAAATACTGTAATTATTTACCCAACTATAAAGAGCTTTAGTTACTCTACGTGATATCATTAATGAGGATGCAGAGTGCATGCGGTCACAGGCACTTTACTCTTGTGTAAAACGTGCCTATATTTCCTATACTATTTGATGTAATTAGGATGCTTCCAAAGGATTTAGCACTCAGTTTAAGTTGTTTCAAAGCCTATATTGCAATAACCAATATAAATTATACTCTAACCCGTCAATCCGCTTATGGCGGCAATTGCCGTGCAAATCACGTCACGCCTTGTCGTAAATATGCGACATTATTCAAGCTAGAAGCTTTTTACCTCAATATGCATCTTCCGGAGACTTGAACATCGATCGGATGTCGTCTCTTTTTACCGTGCCTACGTTATATTAAACACCATCAGCATCAGCTCATTAAACGTCCCCACCGAGGGGCACGAGCCTACCCGTATAGGGTGATTAGGCCTTAGTCGTCCACGCGGGCCCAGTGCGGATTGGACGACTTCACACACAACCTTCGAATCTCTTCGCAGGCGTGCATGAAGGTTTCCTCACGATGTTTTCCTTCACCGTAAGAGCGTCGGATAACGTACATATATTTTTCGAAAATTCTAAAATACATTGGTACGTGTCGGGATTTGAACCTCAGCCCTCCCGGTAGGAAGGCGACAGTCCACACCACTGAGCCACCGACGCTCTATTAAGTGCTCTATTAAACACCATATCATATAGAAATATTTTTGCCTTTTACAACTCGGGAAACAGTATTTATTTCTTTTTTTAGCAAGAATTTTATTATTGGTTATACCCTGCTTTTTTGGTACAATTAACTGGTTGACGGGTTCTATGGTATATTTTGTAATGCTGTAGTTTGTACAAGTTATAGGTTTGTTTTATGTACACGACAAACATTATTTTGTACTGAAATTAAGAATACTTGTTTCCTTTAAAGGTATGGCATCTGAATTCTTATAAAAAATATGTACTCCATACAAAATTTCCATTATATATAAACGTCTTTCCATTATCTCATAATACGACCGAAATTGGTTCTGTTTCTTGAGAGACAATTGAATCGGCTGGCGTTAATTTTTCGTCACTCTTCCCAACCTATTTTTGGGTTACCCAATTCAGGCTGGCGTCGTTCACTTTGAATCCAATTGTGATCGTGAGCCCTTCGAACTGTTAATCAATACTTTTTAATACCATCCTTGTAGATTTCCTTTGTTGTCATTGGACGTTATTGACGAGAGATACTTGGCCTTTCTTATTAACGTCACTAACATTTAAATAACACGGTCTTATAATAATACGACCTAAAAGTTCACACCTAATTTTCTTCCTTTCCTGAAAGCACACACGCGGGTACATCTCTGGCAGCTAACAATCGGGCACTTAGCACCAACTCCTGGGGAGATCACCCTTCATTTTTAGCAACACAATCATATTCTGAATATTTCACGTATGGTGGATATTAGACAAATAGCTACTACGGTTTAATTTGCTAGGAGATTAATTTGAAAACATCGACTCTTGTTTTAGAGGTAAGCTTATACATATGTCACCATCAGCTCATTTTACAAGCCTACCCGTATAGGATGTACCTTTAGGCCTTAGTCGTCCACGCGGGTCCGGTGCGGATAGGACGTCTTCACGCACAACCTTTGAATCACTTATCAATTACCTTTGAATCATTTATCAGGCGTGAGTGGTTTTGTCACGATGTTTTCCTTCAAAAAGCGTCGGATAAAACACATGTAATTTCGTGAATTCAAAAAGACATTTGTATGTGGCGGTATATGAACCTGCACCCTCCGGATCGGAAGGCACAGTCAACATCGAAGAGCCACTTACGCTCTCATATATCTCTTTATACATTATGTACTTATGATTATTAATGACAACAACTTTTATGTTACCCTAAATTAGTCTACTGCTGGAATTTAGTACTTTTCTTCGATATTAAAGAGTTTTGCCATAATCTCTCCTCGTTTGCAACAAGGTTAGAAATAGCAGTACTAAAAAAGGTAACGTTTAACCCATGAACGTCAGAAATCCTGACAATGAAAATCGATTGTCTATGACGCTTTACGGCATCCCTAGTGGTCAAGGGTTAAATGAGATGGTACTCCAGATACAATTGGAAGTCGTGAAAATTTATATACGTTACTACATCATAGATCCTGACAGAATTAATAATTATATAACACCGGTGATGGTGGCGTGCACAGAGATTATGAGTAGGGCATGAATAGTGAGTTAAACTAATCGCAAAATCAATAAATTTACGTTTCTGTCAAATTGAATGCTGTTGAATACAGCAAATCGCCTATGGTTTCAATCTGTAGAGGAAAAATAATCAATAAATGGGAATCATTTAATATGTTAGCGATTTCCAGGCTGTCTGGACGCACAGGTTATGCACTACTTATTTGCATATATGGAGTGCACGCCACTGGGTGATGAAGTAATGCATTAAATTATGAAGCATGTTTTCATATTGAAATAAGTGTATAATACGGTCATGATGCTTACCTGATGGTGATTGACACGCCCAACCATGACATAATTGCATTGAAGGCGACCAACAACTGAAAGACAGTCATTATCCTCTATCAATGCCGTACTGAGCCCGTCGTCCAAGTCAACAGCTGTTAAGCCTCTTATATCCGGTAATTTCACTAGATACAGTGTCCTCATCCTGGAACACAAAAGTACATAACACTCCTATTTCACGGGACGATATCTGGTACGAGGGTGGTACCTACCTAGATGACTCAGAATTGAGTCTACCACCTAGTAAGTATCTATTAATGTATTTGTATTATTAGATACCTAATCATGACATTGTCTCTGTGTGCACATTTTATCATTCTGCATATATTAGAGTCGAAAATTCCAAGAGCAAAAGTGATACTTATTAGTGTCGAGAACACATCGCCTTTACGATGTCACTATCATGCTATAAAATTGTATTAGGTCTTAAAGATGACCAATATGTATTGTGTTCTTGTTCTTGATTAAATTAAATAACTTAAACAGAGAATGAAAGTGGGGTAGACTCGGTACAGAGTCGTCAGGTTGTACCACTGCAGTGCTAGATATCATCCCGTAAAATAAGCGTCTTATGAAAGAAAGAATATTTATTTTGTGCAATTCAAATTATATCATGTTATCCCTTTCAATTTTGGTGGCCACTCAGCTAATGCCAAGACAGATTTATCAAGGCGCTAGATTGTAGTGAAACTAAATTATGCACTTTTGTGTTTCGTGATGAGGGCACTGTAGCAGCTGTTATCTCGGGTGACGGGCGCAGTGCGGCATTGATGGAGGATAATGACTGTCTTTCAGTTGTTGGTCGCCTATATTGTCCCGGGTGAAGGGCGAATTATGGCATTAATTAAGAATTTTGACTGACTATCACTTATTGGGCTCTCTTAATGCTGTTCTGTCAGCGATCACTTAACATCAGATGAGCGTCATGGCCGTTATGTACACTTCGTAACAAAAAATAAAATAAAAATAAATGCTTATTAAGTAAACTTGTATAATATATTTATTTTGTACTCGAATGAGGTTCTGGCATACCGTTAACATGCAAATAAGTATCGCGGTGAGTTATAATCCGAAATCTTCAATATAGAAAGTACCTATACTTAAATGTCAGATATACAGTCCACTAAGCTAAAGGTCCACCACGCGGACCCAATATGTATATTGTTTTGCTGATGGATGCCAAACATCGTAAAGGTATGGTTATTATAACAAGATAGTATTGGAGACCGATGCCTTAAAGTACTAGCAAATCTTAGACGAACTTAAGGGTTACCATTCCGATAGTTGTTCAACCAGTACAATCGTGAATCTTATAGCTCGACGGCGCGCTATGCGCTATGCTATCAAACATATAAATATTATCAGTGTTAAAAACGGCCTGATCGGGCTAGATGGAGCTTCAAAAACCAACAAAACATTTTCTGTCCCAGATTCTTGAAATAAATTATGGCACCGAAAAAATAGGACCGTGACTGATGAAACAGCGAGAAAAAAATTATTAGCATGGCAAAAGCTTTACGTTTTGGTTATATATATTTTAAGACCATGAAAAAGGGCTAGATAGCCCTTTTCGGACTAAGGTGGCAACACTGAATGTAATATTTTATTAGTTTAATAGATAACCTTGTATTTCAATAAAACATATATGTATCGATCTACCCATGAGGCGACCTTTCCCAGCCGGTTTTATCATCTCCTGAAGTAAACAGTCCATAAACCCGGTAATGGTGATAGATTAAATCACGACTTGGTCTCATTTAATGAGTAATAACATTTCCTAAAAGGTTCATCGTCCATTATGTTACTCTGTTTACCTATACTAATTCGCTTCTGTTAGAAAAGTAAACTAAAATGTTCTCTTGCCTCTTTATAAAATCGAACTTCTGCCAGCTTTCGACTTGATAAAGAGGTTTCGTTTGACTTGTTTACATCTTGCATAAATAAAACAGACAATTAAAATCATATTTTTAATAAAGGAGGAATTTTTTTGTCATACATTACATCACATATTTTAACAATGAAATCCACATAACGTAGGACGTATCACATATCAAAATCATATTATAGGCTTTTTATTGAATGGATTCAAATTGGAAGTGATTCTGTAGCGTAAAGACGAATTTTAAGGGCGTGAGAATTGCTATTGACCAATTAGAAATAATCTACGCACTGCGCGTTGTCTTCCTATTCCGGTATTGGTTGTTGGAATGCCGTATCATGTTAATTGGTGTAGCTTAGTTTGATACCTTAAATAATAATCGAACCTACAACTTTTAAGTTAGACGCATAGTTGAGTTGATTTTTATTTATGAATCTGTGAACGTCTTGAACTACGGTATCGTAATGTTTATTAATCTATGAGTACATGTATACGTAAATACTAAAAATACCATTGTTGTCCATGTCCCGAGATAGGCTAATGATAAATCCACTGTCAAAGTAACGTGTTAGCATGTTAATAGTAGAACCATTAAGTTCCAAAGAGCTGGTCCGTTGGACATAAATAGAACGACAGTGATAAATCGTCATTGTTGAAGTTGTAATAATCCATAAATAGTCCACTTAGGTTCCAATTACAGGAAGAAACAACCGATTTAATTAGTTTTATTAAGTTAAGGTTGTTTTGACAAACGAGTAGGTACCTGCGGTGAATATAAACCAAGGATTTCGGTTTAATTTTTATTTCATTTCATGAAAGCAAACAAGCTGATCTGATGCTTAGTGACTTTTAAAACTACGAGAGTGCTTTGCTGACGTTTCTTCGTATAGGTCGTTATGCATCTCCCGGTTTTGAAAAGGATGGGGAATGGGGGAGGGATAAAGGTTTTGGAGACCCCACTTATGCGGTGCAACACAACGCAAAGCATAATTTGAAGTCAATTTTCTGTGACCTATGAACCTCAAAGCCTTTCCTCGACATAAAACAGAGGAGTACTTCATATATACTACAGATAATGTCAATTTTTTATATTATATTCGTGTATATTTTTTAAAATTAGTAACAAGCAGAGCGCCCACCTGATGGCAGGTCAGGTGAGATGGCGGTCAAATGTCTGCCTTTAGATGATAAAAAAAGTAACCCGAAAAAAAAGTTGCGTGTAGATGTGTCCGTTTCCAATATTTTTTCTGCATCTCATCATCATTCATCTCTAAGAACAACCCAGCAATACTAAAAACTAGGATGACGACAGATAAATAAGTGTGAGTCAGACCCGCCCGTGGAAGGTACCGCAGTGGCAAATAACATAAAATAAAATAATTATTCTTTACTGAGGCACCCAGAAAATAGTGGTTCACCGTTTATGACATATAAAAACTACTGACCAGATATCGTTCAAACTCAATTTCGTTGTTAGATTTCATACCAATGTACATCTTATATTTTTTTCAACTTTGGAAGTGTCTCTCGCGCAAAGTATTCAATTTATAAAAAAATATATTAGGAACCCCAATATCGTTTTTTATAAGCTACACAGTGATACCCATCACATGTGGGTAAGATAAAAAAGTTTTTAGTTTGAGTTCAATGTTTAAGGAATTCAAATCTTTTCTTTTTTAATTTTCTCGCCATAACCTTATAAGGGTTTACAGATTTTATATACTTACTTACAAAGTTTTAATAGTTGAGTGTTTTAAATAGTTTTGGAGAAATAAGGGTGTGTCATACGGATGGGCAGAAAAACAGACAAACATAACGAATCTCTAAGGATTCCGTTTTTTGCCATTTGGCTACTACGTCACGGCCATCTCAGGAAAACATTTAAGTGTTTTTTTAAATAGTTTCATTAAAATTAAATTATTGATTATGACTGTAGAGTAAAAAAGGTGTATAATTATGATTTGAACTGAACGCAAAACAGTGCCAATACTATTTTTTACCATAAAAAGTGTAAGAGAAAATATGTAATTTTAATTGTTTTCACAAGTTGAGATACATTTAATTTTGCAATGAACTGAATTCAAATATTTGAATGAAGCCCAGAATATTCGAATGGAAGACGAAACGCAATCTGTTGCTATAAACATCTTTTCCCTCCTCCAAGGGTTGTTTGCACACGCTTGATTGTCTTTCGATAAGATCAATAGGACGCTCTCCGAGTAAACAATAACGATCGATCTTTATCCCACAGTAAGCTTGGCTAATTTACATTGAATCTTCAGAGAATAAAATATTGTCATGAAAGAGATTTAGTACATTCAATTTAATGAATCAATTGCTGAACATACGAGTATAAAAAGGTGTCGTTATTTAGTTCCACTTGTGAAGAAAAATTAACTACACAAAACTTAACAAAGACAAATTATGAAGTTTTATTTTTAAGAACTACGTCGAATACGGTAATCCTTAAGAATTTTAATTGCATTTTCATATTTTTTTATTTGATCAAATTGTTGCTTTTTATTAGTATGCATAACTGAACGTAAAATTACAATGGGTAGGTCTTTCTTAGCAATAAACGTTAGTAATTATGTAAGGACTTATCAGCAATTGAATAACATAAAAACCATAAGAAAACTGGCATTGATTTGATTTTATTAAGATACTTTGCGTAAGTTAGAATTTTTATTAATGTGAAGCTACATTAATGATTATTGCTTTAAAGAACTTACAATTAATTAAAGGCAAGGGGGTATGTAACCCCACCTTTATAGGGGGAGCGAATATCAACAGGTATCGTTACCATAGCAACCGCCGCCTCCCTGAGACATGGATAATTTCCACAAAATAATCTTGTTTTATGTTTTTCTGACTCTACAATAGACGCAATCTCTAAAATTAAAAACGGATTGACAAATTCTATTCGGAGAATTAAACTAAAACAATAATTTGAATGCCTCCATCAACAAATTATAATGCGAATTTCAGCGCTTAAAATCAATATGTATTTGCAAATGTCAGGGGTCAAGAATGTTCATCAGCTTTGAAACGACCTACGGCTGTGGAACAAGGTTGTATTAAATGTAGTAAGGTGTTGTTCAAAGTAGTTCTATGAATCTCAATCAAACTTTCTATTAAAGCAATATTGATACCAACTGTACTAGTTGCTCGATGCGGATTGATAAATCTTAACAATTACCATCTTTAAAATGTAGCCAAGACTAACGGCTTAACGTACCATTTTTTTTATTAACAGGAGTCAAATGAGCATACGGTTCACCTGATGGTAAGTGACATAGCCGCCCATAAGCATTTGCAAGGTTTCGGGTCCCAAAAATGCGTTGCCGGCCCTTTAAAAATGTGTACGGTCTTATTTTGAAGGAAGCCAGGTCGTATCGCTATGGAAATGTAGATACATGTAGAAGACCAAAGTTATATTTTCGGTCAATTGGACGGTTGTTGAACAGAATACATTGCGATATATTACTGCAGGAGCCAAGGCTTGCTTGTTTGCCTCATATTATGCCAGAAGTTATGACTGTTATACTAATAGACTTACTTGAAAATCTTGAAATAGTGAGTAACCTAAATATTATTTATAAGTAAAACAGTTTGCGGTAAGTTATTGGGCATGTGTTATACTTTTCCAAGACTTTCTAGTTGCAAAGTATTCCACATGGAGCGCCTGATCTAAAAGCGCATGGCCGAATAGCACAACTAGTCCATATTTTTAAATAGGAGCTCCTAGCAAATATCACCTTTTTTATACATATCTTATTAATTTCTTGACACAATTGAAGGCTCTCTTAGTCATGTTTATATTATTTTTGGTCCATACCTAAGCACACAGATCTATCTTTAATGTCAAGTGTTGAGTACTTACGTCGAATATGCAATGTACCAGATATTCTAAGTAATGTTTTTAATAAAAGAGTCAATAATAGAGCACTGATGATCTTAGAAAGGTCTACAGTTGAATTTCACACGAGCTCAAACTTTGCGACTTTACCACATAAAATTTATAATTTCACATATTCATTGGCTATTACTTTCTGAAGTGTCTATCGCGTGGTGAAACACATGCATCCATGTGTATTAAAACGGCACAAAGTCCAATATAACTTCACAACGTATCACCGGGTAAAGTTCCGCACGCAACTTTTCGCTCGGTTCCATTAAAATTTCATAGCAAAATCAAAGGTTCTATATACAAGCTCTGCTAGATGCGGGAGTAACTGCCGGCAAAGTTACTCCGCGACTCAGTTAAACGACTCCAAGATAATTCAAAGAAACTAACCAGTTTTAATATCTTCGTGGCATCAAAGATATCTAAGGGAAAACTGTGATTTTAAAGTCACATATGAAACTACTATATCAAATGCTCGGAATGCTTTTTTCAAAGCTATCAATTTAATTAATTTACTATAACATATTATTAATATAGACGAACCAACAATTATTTTAAAAAAACTTTCTAATGCTCGATAAAATGTCAATATTATTTTACTCTTGGGTCTTACTCACTGCAGGCAGGTCAGTAACCTTTGTGTAAATATTATTTATTTATATTTGCAAGAATTCAATTATTTCTTGAATTCCATATTATTTTATCATTCTTCGGTATAACTGGGTTCATAAAGACAATGCACATTGAGTTTTTATTAAATTCCAATACCTGGTGGCTAGGACGCTGGGAATGCCTTGGTTATTTGAAATTTTCTCTCTTTTGTTTTTTTGTCTCTAGCTTATACCGCCAATGTCCCAGCCATTAAAAGTTTTTATAAAAGGTAGCAGATCGTATAAAATTCAGAATTTACATTATGAATTGTCGTCTGATTGGTGGTCAGCCTACGCCATCTTTTCCCGTTACGTGGACGCCACTCGTGAACCGTTTCGCCTACGCACTATTTGCCCTGCCCACTGCCACTTCAACCTGCTATTTGTTATTTCCCTTACATAGACCTCTCCATAGCAAGTCCAGCAACTATGAGCCTATTTAAAAGGCTCGCAGTGAACAGAGTGAGCACTCACATGTCGCTTTCATAAATCATATCTGGCAACACACACAGATCAAAGACTTTGAGCTTTATAATCTGAATCCCTACAGCAAAGAGAGGGTAGATATTAAAGTATAAATAGCAACGTCAACTACAATACTTGATTTTAAAATAAAGCTCTCAATTTAAACTGGGTTTCCTGGTCACTCAAAATGCATATCAGTTGCGCGGATATAAATCCATAGAGCAAAATGCAATTCAACTTCAAGCCAGGCATTGTGCAGGATCACGTCTAAGAACATAAAAACTACTGACCTAGTTCTCTTTATTATATTTATACGGACACAATCCTGCTGAGCTAATTCAATTGTTTACTTAAACACCATTTGATAAGTACGTTTGTTGGATCTAGCATAACTTTTGTGTGCTCGCCTTTATGAACGTTCCTCAAAGGAAAATTAAAGCGAGCTAATATAAAAGACGAGCTACGTTTGGTGCACTGCCAGGGCACAGGCCTTCTCGCGCAGTGTAGCTATGGGGAGAGTGGACCGTTACCTACCACACGGGCGCAAGTTGGATTGGTTGGTGTTAACGATGAATATCCTAGGAGGTGATCGCAGGGACGGATGAAAAAATGTGGCGTCCGAAGCACGGAATATTTTTTCCTTGCAGACGATCAGGTGATTCAGCCTGCAATGTCCTTACCAAATTAGTCTTCAAATATAATCTAAGAAAAATATAAAATATGGAAGTTTATTTTAAAGATTTCTATTAATATGATAACGTCATTTCTGAGAAATATTGTGTATACGTCAGCCCATTAAGTTGAATTTGATGGGCCGAAGTATTGCGAAAAGTTAGAGACTGAATAATGAGTAATGGAGTCCTATATTTAACTACGTTTTGGACTGTGAAGGGTACAAAAATGTATCATATGTGAATTTGTATATAAGATCATGACCATCACATATTTTTTCAAATTGTTATCAAAATATTGTATCTAAAATACGGTACCAAAATCATTATCACTTGTAATTTTCCTAGACATCTGCTAGCCATTTTTAAACACTCTCTCTCATTCTCTCTCTTCAAGCTATCGCAGTCCACTGCTGGACATAGGCCTACCACATTTTGCGCCAGATATCCCGGTCCTCCGTATTAAACACAAATGAAACTAATTTAATCAAAAACTTGGCCTGGAATGTTTATCGTAATTTTCTTGTCATTCCATCAAATAATATTTCATTAAAACAAGAAACCTGAAGTTTTATAATAGAAATGGGAATGAAGGCCTGGGTTTTTATGGCAAATTATGTTTGATATTAAACGCGAATTCCGTTTTCCCACATATTGCATTTTCATTCTTTGTTTATTGTGTTTGAGCAATATGATTTCTGAATGTTTCTATGCAACCACATATTTAAAAGGGTCCTATATAATGACAAAAAAAAGTTAAAAAAAACTACGTATAATGTAATTATAGCCTGAATATTAAACGAGTTCATATTCTACTAGGTGTAAAAGACCTAATATCGATTCAATCATCTATTCCCACCATCTAAGATAAAAGCGCAGAGCAGTGTTGATAGAAACTATTTACTGTCTACAGTCATTGGTTTCCTTGAAACTGCATTCGTCACGGACGGACGTATGTGTTGTGAAATGGTCTGATTCCCTCATTAACATTTTATACCAGTTCAATACAATTCAAAAGCCATCATCGAACTTATGAAACTATAGTTTTTATAAAGAAACTTGTATGAAGTTGAGTCAATGAATTGCTTACTTGAATTGGGCATAGAGCCGTTGACTAGTACGTCAAACTTTATGAATAACATCCGTCATCGGGAGATACAAGATTCCAGCTTGTAACTGCTTGTAATTGCCAGCTTGTAATTTAGTAATCCTATTTATTAACCGATTTCAAAATAAGAGGTAACTCAATTCGACCGAACATATGCTTTTATGGTTTGTTCGCGGATATTGCCGTCGTATATAGACCAATCATGATGATTATTATCGTTGGAAGCATGATATTTCAAAAGTGGCCCCATGATAAAGAAGTTAGGGTTTGATGGAGGAAGGCCAAAAAAAGTTATTTATTACACTTTTTATACGAATTACCAGGATAGATCAACCACTTTTTACTAAAGGTAAATTCCTTTTAAAATATTTAGCCCGAAAAAGGCTATCTAGTCATTACATTGTCTTTAAAATATAACCAAAATGTGAAGTTTTTGCCATGCTAACAACCACATTCTTGATTTCATCACAGACATGGGATGCGTATATCTGACAATCACTTTCCTAATTCTACAGTCTGTTTCATCAGTCGTGAAACGGTTTTTTTAAGTCACTCTGTATATAATAATTTTTTTTGTACATAAAGTCTTTTCTTGGTTATTGAAGCCCCATCTAGCCCGACCTAGTCCTTTTTATCCTCTCCAACAGCCTTATTCTTAAAACTAAGATGGTAACACTTTTTTTAAGGCTGTCAAATAATGTCTTCAATAGCTTACACACGTGTTGCTGATTTCACTAGAAAACTGTTATCATTATTTATAAACACTGGAAAAAAAACTCTTTCAAAGACATTATAAAACGCTTACAAAACTTTCCACTTATATTTTTCACGAATTCAATAAACAAACTTTATCCGTTTTCCCTTTATCTTGTCGAGCATATATCTATAAACTCTGATAAATATATGGGGACATAGTTGTTCTCGCAACTTTTCACCCACAGACTGCGCCGATATTTTTTTCCAATACGAAACTCCGAGACATATACCGGGTAAGAAAAACGAGTTATATCTACCTAGTAAAAGTTTGGGCCAGGGTCGTTAAAGAAACAAAGCGTATCAACAAACAAAGTAAGCCCGAGGTTTTAAAGATATTTTATTTCTGCTTATTAACATGTTTCACAGAACTACAAAAAAATATGTTTAATTAGTGGAAAATCTGTAGTCTGAGAAACATTTGACATGAACTTACAAATTTTTCAATCAATTCATAACGAGATTCATTGTAAGTTCAGCAAATAATTACAGTGTGAGAAGATTATTAACCCTTTGAATGACAGATATTGTTTCATTGGCATTTAAAGGGTTAAATTACATAATTCTGAGAACTTACACACACATTATTTTTGGCTATAAACATCTTGTATCGAGACATTTTGTCAAAATGTCTCGATACAAGATGTTCAAGTATACGGTTGGACGGAAGCAAACTACCAAAGTAACAGCAAAGGTACAAGTTGTAATACACGTTGCGGTCCCCACTTAATATTCCGAACAGTTGATGCATGTACAGAGCATCATTAATTCCGAGTCTGCATCAAAAGCTAAAGCCGCCGGACGTTAGGATGGCCATGTATTTATTTCAACTTGTTTAAAAGTTTTGTATTAATATACTTACATATAAACATACTATAATAGGCTCCATCGAAGCAGCTGGTGCGTTCGGTAGATGATCACACTGAAATTACACTTATTACTTTCTTAACTACTATCTTAGGATGGTTATTTTTAATCCTACCAAACCGTTTTGTGGGTTTTACTTCTTTTTTTTATCGAGTCGATATGGATTCACAAGTTAAATATAGTACATTACTATATTATCAATATTTGGCCACTTTAATTGCCCTTTTATTTGCCATCCAGGGTCCCGGAAATCGCACGATGATGGACAGTTCGGCAGGTCAGTAGGTATTTCATTGTCAGAGGGCACCACAGTCGCATAGACTTCTTCTGGAATATCCCATCTTACCCGATTCTCACGGCACCGATCAACACCCACCCGCAGTTTACCAGACCTCTCAGAGAAGATCACCGCCCGAAGGCAGCTTTTCAGCCAAACCGGGATGTCTCGACGAGGTCGGGAATGATTCATTCAACCACATCAGCCTGGTCTTAGACGCCCCGCGGGATATTTTAATTGCGGCAAAGCAAATGCTACTCCTGAGACGCGGCGGATGCGAAACTCTACCGTACAAAAGATGCCTAGGATCCCACATCTATTATATTTTTCGAAAGCAGAAATCACTTGTGAAGGATTACCGCCCTATCTACCTATAGCTATAACTGTGCGGCAGTCCTGAGAGATGGTAATGATGATATAAATCTTTCATCCAAAACAAATGAATCATCCAATATTGCTATCTCAATTACATTTTAATGACTCAAATCTTTTCGGTGTCCTGCTTTAAACTTTTAGTGTACTTATCCTAACATGCAATGTAGTCCGCTAAGCGTCTGTAGCCCACTTACAAGCTCTAGTCTGGTGCAGACGTAGAGGGAGACTGGGTGAGGGGGCGGAACAGGTGCCCGGAGCGTTGCCAATTCTCCCAAATCAACTTGAAGCACGAACGACAATCTAAGCTTTATACATCGACGGTTTCTCGCTGTAATCCGTAATCGATTGTGTTCTCTAACGAGCAGTGTAACCGCGTTTTCATTATGAAACAGTGTCTTAAGCCGTTCCATTATAATGAGAGAAATATCTAATTAGTTTAGATTCACAACTTTAAGTCTGACTTTACGAATACTGAATCGATTCATAGAGCGGAAAATGTGAATATCAATATTTGTGTACGAATTGTTCACAATTCATGTATATTTAAATTTGATCGCTCGGAAAATTGCAGCTATCAGAGTTAATACATTTAGCCGTCGGTGTTTTTAAATTCAATTTTATGTTGATAACAAGTTTTTTTTAAAACTGACATCAATTTCTTAATTTGGTATACTTAAAGTAACCATAATAACGTTTTAAAACTTCGAATATTTATGGTATATATGAGAATTATATTTAATATGAACTTTTGTGACTACTTCCATGTGATTCTTGCTTTTTCTATGATCATCATCATCAGTTCATTTCATATCCCCACCGAGGGAGACGAGCATACCGTCAAGGGTGTATAGGTCTTAGTCTACCACACGGGTCCAGTCCGGATTGGTCGACTTCACGCACAATGTTTTAATTGCATCGAAAAATATTTCTTTCTAATATTTTATATCTCTTTATTAATTTAGCACCTCATTGTTTATCCCACTAGTTCCTAGGCGAGAGTGGCTATTAAGAAATTGCAATTCTTTCTCTTACATTACCAACACTTTAATTTCGCATTGTATTCCATGTCGGTGAGGTTCAAAAATGATATTCGTCGTACACCGCTCCGCTGTACTATTTCAAATTAATTTTCATAGCCAACCCTTTGAAACATTGAATTACGGCCGTGAGTGCAGGCTTTGGGCAGAGTGCATTATAATCCCCCGTGACATCATCCTGCAACTATTAATGCAACGTTGTCATGTAGAAAACTCGTACACCCAGCAATTTAATAACTGTGATGTTGTGCTGTTGTGTTCTTGTACATTTTTTTAGGGATTACCATACTTAATGGTATCTAATTGTTAATTGTATGAATCTTACCAGATCAATCATTTAAACACTACATAAATTACTTGCGTTTCCAAGTATTACTCGATTGATTCTTTGATAAAGTTTCGAGTAGTTTCTGTTAAAATTGTTTGTACATCTTGTATCTTTTGTTGTGTCATTGAATTCCTAGTTTCCAGTCCTGAATAACAATATCATTACAATTTGACGTTCATAGATAGATGCTATAGAAACCCGCCATTTTGGACACTTGAGATATAATGTCCATGTTTCACGAACCTCTCTAGGAAGTTGATCTGTTACAGCGATAGCATGATTTCCCTTTCAAATTTTTATCTGTATCACACATTTTACTGTAATGTCCTGATAATCCTTGATAATATTCCACTCAAGGAAACAACTCCACGTATCGTTACCCAATTTATTGCGAAAGTGACAAGACAAACCACTGACATGTTCTATGTCATCTACAATATATTGCACTCCCCCACACTTATTCTAAACTATAAACTACCAATAAAATTTAACAATAACAAAAAAACATTAATAATAATATAAAAATAATACAAGTTAGAATTTATATTTAGGTAACTTATCTACCTACATTGTCGCATCGGTTGCGGGACGGGTAGATTCAGGGGTGAGGCGACGCTGGGCCGAGTTCTCCGGTAAGTACTTACGGCGTGGTCTCGCCTATCCGAAGTGTTAGGGCAGTCGCTGTTATCAGCGGCTCCATGAACACTGCCTCTGCGTCGGAAACCCATCCGCTCCACATGCGTGCATCCGGCTGAGACATCTTCGACCGTCCTGACTGACCTGTCGGTCTATAACGAATGATCTTTCTTTTCACCCTGAGCTAAGTTTCCCTGGTTAGGTACTAAAGGATATGCCAAACTTCCCCATTCTACGTTCAGTTGGTCCACGTGCCTATGTATAACGTTACCGTTACAATCCACCAGCCTATAATTTGTGCCACCCATACAGCTATCGATCACTCCTGGTTTCCACTTTTCCCCTCTTAAATATTGTCTATACCAGACATTGTCTCCTCCCCCCATCGTTCTCGATGAGCCCCCCGCCGTTCAACTTTTTTTGTTGAGAACTAGTAACTTTGCGTTCTAAATTTGGTTTTAATAATCCAGCCTAGTCCTTAAGCGTCTTCCTGTTAACAACACAGCCGGACATTCTCCTGTTGAGCAATGTTCGTGTTCGATAATACAACAAAAACCTATTGAGGGTTTCTGGTACGTTAGTTTTCTAATACTGCTTTTTAATTACTGATTTAATTGTTTTAACGCATTTTCAGCCGCTCCGTTCGACGCTGGGTGATAGGGCGCGAAAAGATATGCTCTATTCCGTCCGCGGCCGCGAATGATGCAAATTCCTTACTCGTGAATGGAGGCCCATTGTCACTCACAATCTGTTTCGGGATGCCCCATCTAGCCATTTTTTAGTTTCTCTATACTAAACTGGCGGAAGTGCTCGCTACGGGAAAACTTCTATCCATTTGGACATGGCGTCCACAACTACTAAGTATATTTTACCGTGTAGCGGGCCTAGATAATCAAGGTGTATGCGAGCCCAGGACGGGCGCCAGGGCCACGGCACGGGCGCGTGCCCGGCGGCGCGTCGCCACGCGCGCACGTCCGCACTCGCGGCACACACGCTCTAAGGCTTCGTCGATACCCGCCCACCACACGTAATCCGGGCTAAAGCTTTAGATTTCACAATGCCATGTGAGGCTCGTGAATTATCTGTAACACCTTACTCCTACAAGCCTCTGGTACATGGATGGGAATGATTGCCCATCTTTGCATCCTACTAGCTGTCATAGAGGGAATCCTGCATTCGGACCGAATAGAGACACTAATGGTTTGTGGTCTGTGCGTAAAACAAAGCGCCTACCATACAAATACTGGTGAAATTTCCTCACACAATAAATTATAGCTAAGGCTTCGCGATGTATCTGCGAATAGTTCGCTTCCGCCGGCGAAAGTGTACGCGACGCATATGCGACGGGCCGCTCGCCGCCCGGCCCGGGCTGGCTCAGCACCGCCCCGATGCCCCGCGCGCTCGCGTCACATGTCGCAATCAATGGCTTGTTGCTGTCATAATGAGTAAGAACATGCTTCCCCGATAATAATTCTTTGACCTTTGTGAAGGTCTGCTCGCATTCAGTTGTCCACTCCCACTCCGTACCTTTACGTAACAAACGATACAAAGGAGATAATAAGAAACTTAGATTCCTAATAAATTTTCCAAAAAAATTTACGGTGCCTAGAAACGACCTCAACTGCGAAATATCCCGAGGTCGCTGCATTAGTAGAATTGCCTCTATTTTTGACTTATCGGGCTTAATGCCTTCTTTGGAAACTACAAACCCTAAATAAGTAACTTCCTCCGCTAGGAAAACACATTTACTACCCTTTAATTTTAACCCATAAGAAAGCAATCTTTTAAAAACCTTCTCTAAAGTTTGCAAATTGTCATAAATCGTTGAACCCCCGATAATAACATCGTCTAAGAAAACTTGTACGTTCGGTATATTGCTAATAGATTTGTCATAATGCGTTGAAATATACCTACACTGGAAGATAAGCCAAAAACTAATCTATTAATCGGAATAAACCCCTATGGGTATTAATAACTGTGAACTTCTTAGACTCATCTAGTTCAATTTGATTGTAAGCCTGTGATAAATCTATTTTGCTAAAACATTTATAGCCATTTAAATTTACCAGAACATCCTCGATCTTTGGAAGAGGATAACGATCGACCAACAGAGACGGATTTAGGGTACTCTTATAATCGGCACAAATCCTGAGAGAACCGTCCGGTTTATTAATAGGTACTAAAGGTGATGCCCAGTCAGAACAGTCGACGGGCTCGATGACGCCGTCGCGCAGCATGGCGTCGAGCTCAGCGTCGACGCGCTCCCGCAGCGCGTATGGCAGAGGCCGCGCGCGCTGGAACACCGGCGTCGCCCCTCGCGCACCCGGAGCGTCGCCTTCCCCCCGTGTACCGACCCAGTCCGCCACTGAACAGTTCCTTATACCTGCCGAGCAAGACAACCAGATCATCATTACGGGGCTCCTTTTCATTTGATACGAAATTACATTGAAATTTCGGTATCCTTATATTTAATTCCGCTAACCATTGTCTCCCTAACAGGGAAGTTCCTTTGTCTATAATAAAGAGTTCCAACCGTTTTTGACAACCTTGGTATGATACTAAAGGTTTATTATTCCTAAAGGCTTGATAGTGACCCATCATAGAATTTTAACACAGTGGCGTCTGGTTCTAAACATAAATGCGAAAAGTGTTTTTTATAAATAGCCCGACTCACGCAAGATATAGCTGTCCCCGTATCTATTTCCATATTAATAACAGTGTTGTCTATCCTGATTGGTACACTTACTGCCTTGTAGTTGTTCAAACCTAAAAGCTAAGGTCTTCTATTATCTTCCTCGATGTCCTCGGCAATCTGGTGCTCCACATCCCCGAAGTAGACCTTCCTCGGCGGTCCCGGCGCGGCGTACGCGGCGGCGCGCGTTGCCCCCGCGGCGGCGGCGTCACGCCCCGCTCCGGGCACACCCGACGCAGATGACCCCTCCGCTGGCATTTACTACACACATAATCTCGGAACCTGCAGCTTGAGTGATTATGACTCCGAGCCCCACAAGCCGAACAGCTTGATTTAACTCTGTGGCTGGCCGCTGAACACCTTGCCGGCTACAACTGGGTGCCTCAGCTTCCAAACCTCGGTTGGCTCTCCGGCGGTCAACCGCCCAGCCCCTCGACGCCTCGTGATGTCCCCCTGATACCGTAATCGCATTTACGGATTTTTCCTCAGCGGGTGACATTCTCGACGACCCCGAGTATTCCACGACAGCAGCGTCCCGTTCAGCCGACTCTAAAGAGGTTGCCAGCTTAACCGCTTCTACCAAGGTTGTATTGTCATTCTCCGCAAACAATCTTTGCCTCATGACGTCGCTATATAACCCGCAAATGAATTGATCCCGCAAGTTTCAGATAAATTCGCACCGAACTTGCAAGTCCTTGACAGTCTTTTCAGTTCCGTTACGTAACATGCTATATTTTCCCCTAAATTTTGTCGCCGTTGTCTAAATTTATATCTTTCCGCCAGCATGGATGGTACCGGTTGTAGAAATTGATGCATTAAGTCGTTGACTTTGTCAAATGTCAAATCCTCCGGTTTATCTGGACTAGACAAATTCACCAACAATTCGTAAGCCTCATCACCAATGCTTGCAATATAGGTAACTTCATGTCGTCTTTAATAGCATTTACCTTAAAATACATTTTCATTCTGTCCACGTATGACGACCAGATACCGCTCTTCACACTGAACTCGTTCAGTTTGCCGACCGACATTTTTTTTAAAGTAAACTTATTTTCCTCGTCGCCAAATGTAATGTCCTGATAATCCTTGATAATATCCCGCTCAAGGAAAACAACTCCACGTATCCGTTACCAAATTTATTGCGAAAGTGACAAGACAAACCACTGACATGTTCTATGTCATCTACAATATATTGCATTTACTATAAACTTTTATAAGCGGCTTCCCTTCACTTCAGAGTACTAAACTTTGGCCAGCTAGTTATCTAACTGTACATAACACAGAAGTGTTGCAATCATCACCAAGCCATAAATCGTCCACTGCTTAACATAGTCCTCCATTTAACTACTACGAGTTAGAAATAGTTTGGATACTAGGTAGTATCCTAGTATTCTATCTAGGTAACTATTACTAGTTTGCAAGTGCAAACTTTTTGAAGTAATTTGTCAATATGATGTGTAGCCGTTTTCACGCTTCCTAAAACATAAGTCCTCAATAAAGGTTCTACGAAATGAACTATATATCTTGTTACGCTATTGTGTAATAAATTGATTTAATACAATTGTCATTATATTATACCATTGATACTAGAATCTCCATATATTCTCAGTAAGTATCAAACTAATAGTGAACTAACATTTATCCTCAAGGCAGTAACAAATCGAACGGAGCGTATTTTGTTGTAAGCTTCACGTTTCACTCGCTTATTTTATTTCTCGGGGCAAAATCTAAGGTTACGGGTATAGTCAACATGTAACAATATGACCTGTTGTAATAATATTTCTCGAATATCTATCTGTACCGTTTATCTATGGGTTACACAACATATATTTATAGGTTATCTTTTGCCGTTTCCAAGTAATGTTGTATACTGTAGCAAATTTATTATACAAACTTACAAATTCTATTACAATTAAATGTAAAACATTTGAGTGTATTGAAAAAAAATTCATAAGCTCACATCCGGTAACTGTTTGTGTATTGTGCGTTTTAAAATTATCCCCAGAATATCCAGTACATCTTCATTTACACTCAAATGGTTGCCTGTATTTCTTTCCCACGGCTTTTGGTTCATATACATATATATATTTGGTTTGTAACAAAAATATGTTGTTTTGAATTCGGAAGAATACCTACAAAATTACGAAAGTATGTACTGTCGTAAATCAAAATTTTGCCGTTGAATTAATTTGGTGGCTATCAAATTAATGCTTAAATATCACATAAATCAAATTAAAATTGGATCTTAACGAACGTTACTTTAACCCTACTGGGAATTGAACAAATAAGTGCAAATGTAGACTTTATTTCATAGTATTAAAGTTGAAAATAATTATTTTACATATCGGTACAGCCTATAAACTGGTTCATTGCGTAACCCCAAAGAGCAGTCAATTTACAGGTTGATTGCAGTGGAAACTAGAAAATGTGTGAGGTGATTAGAATTCCTGTCGATCACGGCCTGTACGTAGTCCTGTTGGAAATTAATGGACTTTCGGCATATTGTCGACTATTTCCTAAATATGGAATAACTACACAGATATCGTTTTCGATTGACTATTATAAATGATAGCTGTACACATGCATGTTTATGTTCTATCATGTAGAATAATAACAAGTGCTTATATTTGTTAACAATGTCTAAAACATACAATGAAAATAAAAATATCACCGTCGCAGTCTTTGCATTTTTTGTAGATGTTTTACTTAATATTTTAAATGTGAATGCATAAGGCTGAGAGCCATCTGTGCTCGCCACTTGCCCGGTGAAGCTGTAAAGGCCATCTGCGGCCAACAGCAGTAGTCAGTTCGAAAAAAAAATGTGAATGTTTGTACGTTTATCACGTGTTCACGCGAAAAGAGCTTAAACGATCGTACTGAAACTTTGCACATGTTTGCTTAGCGGTATATATTTGAAGTATTTTGAAGTAATATTCGTTAATATTCACGGAATTTAAATGAGCTGTACTAAGCGGGTAAAACTGCGTGGCACGGCTAGTGGTAAATACATGCAATAGATTTTCTGTCTTTTTTGATGCTTTTTATTTTCAAATGTTTTCTTTAATTCCGAGCAGTTAACATTCATATTACTCATAATATTATTTTTGTCACCAATTTCAATTTAAAACATTTTATATTGATTGTAAACAAATTTACATAAACCTTAGCAATAATAAAAGGTCAAAAGTAACAGGAGCGTCTCGCTAGGGATTGAACCGACCCGGGTCCATCAGATGGTATTACGTTGGCTCAAAAAGGTTTGATTACTCCACGTAATTTGCAAAGGATAAAAACAACACGAGGGGCTTAAGTACGTGCTGATTTATAATGAACCAGGTTTTATTCACTGGTTTTCGTGTCAACTGCTTTTCAGTGTTTTAGGTTATAAAAATTGGACATCCGCTAAAGACAATTCGGGTTTCCTTCTACTTTCAGACCACACTTTTCTCTAATAACAGCATTCCTAATTCTGTCACACAATTTCACACAGAAGTATACTCCAAATAAATATATCTTAAAATTATCCGACGCTCTTACGGTGAAGATAAACATCGTGAGGAAACCTACGCACGCATGCGAAGATATTCAAAGGTTGTGCGTAAAGTCGGCCAAGCCGCACTGAGCCCGCATGGACGGCTAACGCCTATACACCCTATACGGGTAGGCTCGTGCCTCTGAGTGGGAACGTTAAGTGAGCTAATGAAGATTGCTAAATATTGTAACCTCACATCTTGCGTCTCTAGCAATTAAATTACTTTATATTTTAACTTAATTTTCAAACCACACGGTAATCTGCCCGATCACTAGTGTATTAGCCACTAAGTGACAACTTGATAGCAATTATCATAAATATATTGTTAGTTCCCTTTAAAGTGAAATAATTGAGTACTATTCGAGATGAATGCCCTCTTTCATATTTCATAACATCCATGGATTGCATACACTTATTTTATCTTGTAAGTCAAACGAAGTGAGCATATTACGTAAGGGAGTCCCACGAGAAGGTTTCAAAGAAATTCGATGCATAAAACACATACTGTCCGGCAAATGTTACGTCATATTACGAGGATGAGACTGAAGCACTTACAAGGCTTTCAAAGTGATGTTTTTCTTTTTTGGTACATTTAGAATATTGAAGTGGACCTTTAAGGACAAGAATCGATCGATGATGAGTCTATCGCCGGAGGGCTCCAAAGTCTTGAACATCGCCGTTTAGTATCGTATCTGTCCATCTATTGCAGGTTGCATCTCGAAGAGTAAGCGATAGGATTGCACAATTTAATTTTTCCAGCACCATTACACTATCGGACGACGGTGGAGTTTCACCCCTTTGTTGTCGATGTACTATCAATTCATCATCATGCACAAAAAAGTTCGATTCTTCTTTCATCGTCCGAACTTCAAGACAGTGGAATGACCTTACTTCGACTGTTTCAGTTAAGAATGGGTAAAAGTGAAATCACTACAAGCGATCTCTTCCAGGCAGCAGGCAGGCAGTATTTAGCAGTTACATGCCAGCACTGCAGCGTCTTTCATTGTAGACCCGCTGTTGCACATGTTGCACATTGGTTTGGGGATATAAACCTATTGTTTACCACAGTCCTAAAGCAACACTGTAATTTTATTGTTGTCTATTTAGGTACTGTTCTTTTAGTGTTTTGTTTTACTATACTGTCTTTGCTCTTATTCATTATTTTATTTCGTACATAGGTTCAGAGCTTGAATAGTAGCAAAAAGGAACAATAAGTACATGTAAGCTTATCTTAATAAGAGATTTCTCCCAGCAGGCAAAAAATAGGAAAGAAAACTAAATGTTAGGCAATTAGAGCGGCAGAAGAAAGGAACCATGCATAATGTACTCATAATTTACAAATCACATTAATATATGATTGTTGCATTTTTTAGAGCGTTGGTGGCTCAGTGGTGTGTTTGCCGCCTTCCTACCGGGAGGGCTGAGGTTCAAATCCCGACACGTACCAATGTATTTTCAAATTTTTGAAAATATATGTACGTTATCCGACGCTCTTACGGTGAAGGAAAACATCGTGAGGAAACCTTCATGCACGCCTGCGAAGAGATTCGAAGGTTGTTTGTGAAGTCGTCCAATCCGCACTGGGTCCGCGTGGACGACTAAGGCCTAATCACCTTATACGGGTAGGCTTCGTGCCCCTCGGTGGAAACGTTTAATGAGCTGATGATGATGTACGTGTGTGGTTGACTTCATTGTATAATTTACTCGTGAACTGGTGAAATACTCCGCACAATGGCTGTAATCATAAGGGTAACTTGGGCGATAAATGACCGCGCTAGTCGAATACTTATTTACTGGTCGCCAGAGCTTAAAATGACATAGCATATGTTTTTTGCTTATATATGATTACATTTATCCAAATATGCTTTTTATGTACTAAATCCAAAAGCTACTAAACGAATGCTTAACATTCATTGAATAATGACATAACCATTTTACACGGCGTTAAAACTTTGCAACTTTGAATAACTCTAGAAGAGTAAGACAGATTCCAATCTGAAAACTTTGAGAGCCTAATGAAATTAAACTTGACATTGAGTGATAAGTGTTTACTTTTACGCTGTCTATACCTACTTATACTCTGAATATGTAAATAATTTACAAAACACTATCTAAAAACTAAATTGAACAAATTATAATATACGCATACGAGTAAGAAGTCAAGACGTTGAACTTGTAGATAAAAACGATATCCGTAGCTTTGAATCTGCTTTAAAGTTTAGGTACGAATCAAATTGACGTGATAGAATACAACAAAGACAAAATTGAGTAGTGTAAGTTATAGTAAATATTTAGTACAGCTTTAATGTTGACTTCCGATTAAAGTGTAATAATACTGATTGTAAGCATGCAGTTGATGGATTTTCTAGTAAAGTGTGAAATAATATACATATACACGTACATGGAAATTGTTTTAGGGTTTTTATACACACTAACAGTAGTTATACCCTGGCTCACTAAGTCACTTGTACTCAACCAAGCTTATGAGAATAGCAAAGCGACCATCATCCAGTCGATCAAAATAGGTACTACTGTATTAGGCCGTCGTTTCTTCCTTGTTCGCGTACCCTCTCTTCAACCTATTTCAGTCCACTGCTGGACATAGGTCTCCCCCATTTTGCGCCAGACATCCCACCATTACCCATGTATGGATAACTCGCTCGACTATCATCATCATCTCATTATGGTATTCGTTACTACTCACTAATTTGCATTGAGCCCACGTGGTGGCTTGAAATTTTAGATAATTTGAGTCGTGGTTATTGTTTAAAATATCCTAAGTAAAAATCCATAGTAGTAAAAATAACAAATATTATTCAATATTTAGTCCAAGCTGGAATAAAAGTAAATAAAACTTCAAACAGTTCGTTACACAACATTTATTTTTGTGTTGATTGATTGGTCGAGTAACGCCTGCGCTACAAATGAGCCACACATTAACTGCTTAAAGCCAGTGACCCCTTAAGCGGCAGTCCCAGTCTAATCAGGGTTGTCATACATACGAGTGTGAACAGATAATTAACTTTGATCTATATTAATCAATATGATCGGTTAGGTCCGAGGCCAAATGAAATAATGTGTATCCTATAAAATATTTAAGAGATGTACAGTTGTCTCAAAACTAAAATAAGGGCAACGTTTAAAAAATAATAAATTGAGATATTGCATTTGGAACCTTTTGCACTTGCTTAAAAGTATAATATTCAAGTCGATAAATGGGTCTTATTTGAAACAATTGTAGTATTTATCACAACATCATGCGCCGGATTACATCTGTTTGGAAAAAGATCGAGTATTAAACGGAGAATTGACACCGTTGAAACTCAAAAGGTAATGTACCCAAGATAGTGCAGATATTTTGATACATTTTAACGTAAAAACTACTGAAAGGGTTTAGTTCTTATTTTAGATTATTTTTTATAATCAAAACCATACGCGTACATTAAGAATAATAACATTAAATACTAACACACCCTGTCCTGTTTCTTAATATTTCAGTCTACAATTTATTTTTTGGTTCTGACAACCCTAAAAGCAATCGTATCTGTCGCTTGAATGATGGATGTCATCTGACAACGCCAACTCGATAAATTTCCACTCCTGAACGGACACCCACGTGACCTGTCAACGCACTGGCAACATCGACTCAGTTCCTTATTCCCTAAGTTTATTGTAACTTTGGCAAACTTGGAAGATTGGGAGGAAGTCATTGTAGCTTGTGTTACAGATTAATGTTTTGTTCATTCATCTGTCATATAATACGAACTCCACTCTATCAATTAGTGCACTTTTTAATATAGTTGATATGGCTACAAGACAAAGTACTTTAAAAAATTACTACTCGAAACACTGCGCAGCAATGAATACGCTAGGTATGCCCCGCAGTTTTCAAATTTGTGACATGGAAACATTCATTCATTTATATATCTATATATTATAAATCTATTTTTATTTATGTTGTAATGATGATTATACTCGTATGTAGATTTTTTACGTAAGGGTCGGTAGAATTGGGTCGTGTAGATTCACAAGCTTGGCTCTACACGGGATCTTATATCATTTTTACCGCACAAACCTTACATAGTCTCTTGGCAACATTTTACATGAAATGTTTTTGGTGGGATCGCTCTATCTATATATATACATAGGATAGAAAAAGTGACTGTATACTCGTACTACTCGTATCGTTTAGATATAAAAATAATATTTATCTACTGATTTGTGAAATATCTCTACCGCCATGACAGTGCCTGACTACAGTGATCAGAGCGTTATGTTTAGATCGCTTCGTGATCCAGAACCCAGTTTTTGGGTTCGACTCCTAGGGCTACACCGCATAATGAAAATCACATTGAGCGATTCTCTGAAAATAATGATGATTCCGTACTTCGAAAGTCCCGTCACAACTAGCATTTATTTTCTCTCATGAAAGTTGCCTGGAAGAGATCGCGTTATAGCGATAAGACAGCCTTAATTATATTACTGTTCTGTTTCCTCTGTGTATTGTTTTTTCTCTGGGTAATAAAGATGATTATTACCACATACGAATAGTGGGCCGTATGTGGTAATAATAATCTTTATTGGATGGGTTAAATATGAGTATGATTTGCGGGAAGACTGGTGCTTTACAGCATGACTTCATGATGCTAATAATAATGATGTTATCTATTCTTTGTGTTTTATTGTGATGTTGTCTTTTACGCCTATAAACATGGATTTTGTTCTAAATGAACACATTTACATAACTGACGGTCGAGTTTGTTCTGTTCTCGGGTGTGTATCGCAAGTTTCAACATATCGCATACAAAGGTTTCCTTATTTTCCTTCAGGCGTTCCGTTCCTTCCGCTTTCCTTATCCTCTAGGTACGTACTAGCCACTTTTCACAAGTTATCAAGTCATCACTGTGATGTTACGATGCGGGTGTAAATTGGATACATATATTATGTTGGTCAATAATAATCTTGTAATGAATAAGGATCTAAACCCGAAGTGATGATAAGATAGGTTTAATAATTACGAGTACCTTAAAAATTACTACTATATTTCCTCATTTAGTACATATGCATACTTTATTATCGATAGCACTTTATATAATTTGAAATTGCTCATTTTTAAAGTTGAGAACTAAAAACATTACTGAACTACTAATTAAAAACCTCCGAAGCATTGCGAGCAGTCTGGTTTACGTGTTTCGGTTTAGTTTGAACGCTTTCAGTTAGTCCTAACTTTATGCTACAATTTTAGTTTACTGGCATGTTAAAAATAAATTCAATCCAGTATTTTACTAATCCAATATTACTTCTTTATTTTATCAATGTAATTTTATTGTGAGTTATAATATACGAATCACTTAATTTATACTTTTTAAGTACCGCAACCTTACTTCATATAACATAGTTATTCAAGAAAACCATGTCCAGCAGTTGCTGAATGGTTACCAACTTGTACATTAAAAAGTTTAATGAAAAATAAAATCAATCCTAATTGAGAGTGGTAACGTAATTATGTTACAAAGTGTACAAGACGGTCAGGACACTTACATGATGGCCTGATGGTAAGTAGTACGCCGACTATGACAGAGTGGCATTAAGGAACCCCTAATAGACATTCATAATTCCCATTAATGCCACTTGACAAACAGGTCTCCAATACCGGTAAATTGACTAGCTGCAGTACCCTTCGGCACTACGATAGTACCTAACTAGATGCCTCAGTACCACAGACATCCGAATACACAATACAGTATTGGGAAATCTGTGCTCAGTACCGAGTCTACCACCTTATGAGATAGGTTTCTTTGACTTATCTTACCTTACTATGAGTATTCATGTTGATATTAAAACACTGTTTATCAATTGTTATCCCTTTGTTACGGAACCTCTTGAGACGTCTTATTAGCAGATTTCTATTGTGCCTCAATTCATAACAGTTGAACGAACTGTTCAAATCGCGACGGACTACAGATACAGCTACGAGGAGGTGCCCCACACAACAGCTTTAAATACTATGCAATACGTAAACCACTGGGTGTGAATGACAACAAACAGTAGGATTATCAACTCAATTGTCTTCCAAAGGAAAGACTAAGCTATCACGATTGACCATCGAATCCGCTAGCTACTGCGACATTAAGCTCCATCACAATATTTTTTTTGAAAACGAAATAATCTACTGTTCTTATTTAAAAGAAACCTATCTCAGGAGGTTCCAGATGATGCAATTTCCTAATGCTCAAATTATATATATATATATATATATATTTTCGGAATAGACCCCAAACCTTTAAAGGTGTAGGGGGGAAGATTGGGGGGAGGGGGGATCCATTTTGGAAATAGACTCCAAAACTTTTTAAACTTGGGCGGGGATTCCTATGTATAGTGATATATATGTGTACATAATTTTCTTTATAAGTTTCAACAGTTTAGAATAGGAAAGCTAAAAATAAGTATGATGGCTATTTGTCATGAACAATAAATCTTGCATATTGAAGTTTTTGCAAACCGGCCTTAAAGCCTTTAATAAGAAAAAGAAGAAGCAGTGTTGCAGTGTTGAAATTATGTTTTCGTTACCAAGTGGATGGCTCCACTTTCCTGGTAACGAAAACAGAATAATTTTGTCATCCCGAATTTAACGCGGGCGATGCCGCGGGCAAAAGCTAGTCATCTATATATTTCTAATACATCATTTATACAACAACTTACCCGGGTTTATTAGGACGTGTTTTAATCAAATACTCTTGTACACTTCAAAACAAGGACTTACTCGGCAACTCTCGGTATCTTTATCGTTCTCATTTTAGCGATGTAAGGTTGGAATTGATTATCTACATTGGCCGCCTTACGTACACCGATTAGATGACAGAAATATTCAGCCTTAGTTTTGGGTAAATAAGAGTGGAAATGTTAATCCAGTTTTGCCGCCTGATGTACAATCGTGCCTCGGATACGTGCCGTGTCCACACTTCCCACGTCGCTCACTTTGTCACCACACGCCCGCTATTTGAGTAGGAACACAGGTGATTAATGGACGTACGTGCTCCGGTAACTACACGTTTGTCAGGACTTTGGTGGATCAATTATAAGGAGACAACTGCGGATCTATAGGGGAAAATTGGATTTTCAAGATAAAGAAACTTGCGTATATCATGTAGAAGTTAGGCCGCACGTTTGGTTGAGATCGTTTAGCGGTCCAATTTCATCTATTTTTATTGTATCGCAAAAAGGTTAAAGATCATTAAATTGATATTGCGTTATCAATAAAATTGGTATATTAGTTATTTATTTACATATACACATTTATTGAAATTTTAAATTTAAACTTTAATCTAGGAATCTAACTTTAATTATATTAACAGCCGTAGAATAAGCAGATAATTTTACAATGAAATACAGCTCCTATTATGAAAATAGCTAATGAATACAAGGACTTTCTTACAATTTAGTAAAAAAAATTTTGAAGCTAATATAGACCGCATAGGAGACTCGAAAATGCAACTTATCTGATGATATTTTACTATAGCCATGTCGCTGGTTAGACAGTACATTGAACACTAAACGCCTCGTTTGAAGAAGAGCTTAAAGTAACAATAATGGGAACATAGCGGACTTGGTGCTAAGTAGTTCATTCATATGTATGACATTTGAAACAAATCTTTTTGTTAGAAATGTTTCCAATTGCCACAGACTACAGACGTGAAATGCATACAAGCTCACCTTAAACTCTACTCGTATATAGATTCTTTAAAATGACCAACAAGACATTTGAAACACAGTTAACTGTTTCGTAATCGATTTTTTTACGAATCCTTATTTGAAATATTGAATTATAGAAACTCTGAACATTACTCCACATCCGAAACAAAGTTTAGTCAACTGTCGTCAAATCGTCATTGCATTAGTACAATTCACATTTCAAATCTGAATGTATTTTCACTAGAACAAAGAACTAGCATGTGGTCGATTTTAAATATTTTAAAATATATTTATTACGTTACGATCTTACGTACGTTATAAGGTTAAGTTAAATTTCAGCATGCTACGTAAAGATTAGGCTAGCAAGCTTGATAAAAATTAACAGGTTTAAAATAATTTGGTTGGGCATAGTGAAGATTCAATGTTTTAGCTACTATGGAACAGGTAAAGTCTATGAATTTGGAAAGGCAGATGAATGGTTTGTAATTAGTAGGTATGTTTGTGTTTTGATATTTTGAAAAGTCCTTGTTTCAGCTTAATGATCACTAAAAATAATATTAAAATTTTGTACTTTGTGAAGTACTGAAGGCAATGAACATAAGGCAAACCTGTTGGCAAAGTGTTTGTAATTTACTTTTTTAACATTTGGGACTATTTTCCGTCCCCTAAACCTGGAACAAAATAAGAATTTGTCTATCAAAACAAAGATTTTACGATTATAATACAATCAGTATGAACGAGAAACGCCTCAACTGATGGTAAATGACACAGCCAACTATATACACTTGGAATACCAGAATGCATAGAAATACGTAACAGATACTTATGGTTAAAAAAACGCTCTAGTTTTTTTTTGCGATAACTGATTCCATAGTTTTGCCATGCGTCATTATAAATGTAATATTAACCTAGATAATGTAGTTGGAGTCTCTAGTCATACCTCAATGAATGGTGCTTAGCCGAGGCAACAGGCACTACGTAGGCCGAATAATTCATCTAAACACTCCCCGTGATAAACGCGTTAAGAATGCATAGTGAGGCCAAATCTCTACGTACACCCAAAGAACAAGGCGTATAGAAAATAGTTCATTTACAATATGAGCTATGAACACGGTTAAAAGAAAGAACTTAATACTTGATATAATATATTTTAAAGTGTTATCATCAACAGCCTATAAAGGCTCACTGCAGAGCACAGGCCTGCCCATAAATCATATGGGTAGGTTGGGCCCTAAGCAAGACTAAATGGGTCGTCAAGTGGAGCATAGCTCGCTCCAATTTACAACAGGTAAATAAATTATCTATGACGTAAATTAGAAGCATCTGTTTAGATACCCAGTAGCAAGAGTATACGGCATTTATGCATTAGGATCCCGCAAGTCACGTGCACTATCTACTGGGGCACCATAACTGCGTTAGTGGTTCTAATCGGCCTATAAGCGGACGGAACAATGTGGTTAATACAGCATGAGTGGGCACAGGCTGACGTCACAATAGAGATGCATATTGGAAGTTAAATGTTGGAGTACCTGTTGAGTACGATCCGGTCAACTTGAGCGGCTATTGTGTAAAATTTTCTATGTGGAATATTGTATTAAATCTAATATATTTACCAACATAGCATGCCGGATCAGGAAAATTAAGTCATATATGTCTCAAAACCAAATTGACATGGAGAGGGCGAAGTTAAAGTTGAAGTGGTACGAGTAATAATCAGGTCATATGGTATGTAAAACTGATGGCCGATGGGGCGGAAAGGTTTAGGAGTGATGACAAAATAAAGTAAAGAAGCATAGACTGACCCCCAACTAGATGGATCAATGAACTGCTTATGGTGACTGGTAGCAGATGAATATCGTCTGCTAGGAATTAATTCGCGTAGAAAAATTATTTGGGGAGGCCTTCGTTCAGTAGTGGACTTATGAGGTTGCAATAATGACGATGATGATTCAATATTTCAAACTGTGGATCTATGAATCAATAGTGCCATTAGAACACTATATTCACAGATCACAGTGAAGTTATTTACAAAATATGACTCAGATGTCAGAAACTATACTCGTACCTATATGATCATAGTCGTACACCATATAAGAGAAAAAATATAATTTCATATTTCTCCTACTACAACATAGCGTCCAGGTGCTTTTAATTTATTGTAGCGTTTTGTAACTACTATTCAAACACGTAATTGTATGTTCGCGTATTCAACATCATTTCAACTACCATTATTGAAACGTATTTTGCAACAAGCAAATTAAGTGCCTTTTGTTGTTCAGAACCGTTTAGTTATGATTTTGTAATGCATTATGTGAAATATAAAACAAAATAATGAATGTTAATAAAAGAGTATAATCAAATAAATTAAGTATCACTTATAATTCTGTTTTACTTGAAAAATATTATGATATATAAATTAGAATCAATACAGTCATATGTATTTAGTATCTTCGGTGTTAAGATTTTTTCTGATGTTTATGTAAGTTTTTATAGCATCTTCTATTTAAATCGAATTATGAACAATTTGGTTACATACTACGAGTACATAGTAGCTACAAGCTACGAAACCGTTACATGCTACGTTGTGCTACGTCGTAGCATCGTAGCACGACTACGTCAAAATACTATATTCTCTACAGGTTTTATTTAGATAAGCTTAAGGTATTATGTACGATTGTATTGAAAATTCAAAAATAACTTTGAATGAAGTCATATGCCCGTTTTCAATGTAAGCGTGTCTAAGACGATAAATCTACGATAACAATCGTTCTCAACTTGACTATCTGATCCTAATTAGTATTCACGAACATTGTTATTTATTTTCCTATTTATCATTAACATAGTAAGTTCTCGTTATCTTTGTATCGCTAATTGCGTTGACCTTTTTAAAGAACTTTCTTTGTCTGATTTCCCGTAACTTCTTGTATTAGGTTTATAAAACAACAAACAAAAACGATTTCAATATATTTACACAAATTTTATTCACTTCTTCAGCTTACGAATGAAGTTTATTTAATACCAACAATTCCTTCGTACATGAACGCCCAATTTAAAAAAATAAATCCAATTTCTCAGTAAAAATGTTTAAACGAAGAATAATAGCGGTTGTAGATATTGACCAAAACGAAGAATTGCTTCATTATTAGCAGCACCTGCTCAAATACATCATGAGTCACTAAGAAGACCGCCGTCAAAACTGTCACAGGTTGTAAAGATAAAAAAATAAAAACCTCGTTGCTTCCAAATTATGCTAGGTCCAAAAAAAGACAGAACGTACATTTAAAAAAAAATGTTTGAAAAAGGAACATAGCTCACCTGTCTCGCGAGTGGTCCCGCGGCGCGAGGCGCGGTTGGTCGCCGTCGTCAACTTAGCGGCATGTCTGTCGTCGCCGCGGCCGGCTGCGCGCCGACTCGCGCGCAACTCGACACTTCACTCCCACTCACTTAAACACGCATTTTGCATACACTTGTAAACACTATTTTTCACCACACTGCACCTGTAACAAATGAATACTCTTTTACTCGTAGGTAAAGTTTACGTAGATGAATTCCAAGTTTGACTACTAAATTCTCAATGATGATCGCGTATCGGAATGATCGGATAAAATGCAATAACAACCTCTGAGTTTATTCTCTTAATAGAATCCGAATTTAAATAAAGATTAAATGTTTTACTTTCACATTTAACTGGTGTTTCCCAACTCGAGCTTTATTTTGCTTGTAAGTGTCATCAAGCTCTCAATAGGTAATATCTCCTTTAAAACTTCGTGGAGCAAAATCAGGTCCTTAAATTTTTCTTGACACCAGAACAAACAATTTATCATTATCTTTTCGTTATATAAAGGGTTCGAACCTCTAAATTTGCAACTAGCTAGAATCCTATATAACCCAGTCGTCTACTCAAACTTCAAACTTTAAGATGATCATATTATCAACAAGGTCCCATGTAGACTCATTATATACTTTGATGTTAAATTCTACTCAAGTAAATCATTATTTAAGAGATATTATCCGGACAGATGGACAGGATGGTCGACTAACCATCAGTTAAGTATCTTCCCGGGTAAAAAGTAAAATTTTAACCTTCGTTTACATTCATGACTACTACTAGATTAAGTCCCTTCCCTGCATAGCAGGTTTTGTGTTTTGATTGAAAAATTGTTGTCATTATTTATATGAAAGATCTAAGCGTAAGAAATTGGTCAACACTATTACCCCATACGATTGTCATAAAACTAAAATTTACTGTCATTCCCATCCTGTACTATATCAACGGTCATAACCGATATTATGCTTACAATTACCTCCGCTACATGTCACTTTTACCGCCCCACATTGCCACATAAAAGTCTACTTATTTCATAAACACATAACTCACAATACGAGAGTCATAAATTGGTCGTAAACGTAAAATTTTTGTTCTTCATGCAATGGTAACGAGGATCTATATCAAAGTGTTAAGGTTTAATAATAATAATACAATTCCGTTTCATCACTATCTCTACTATTTTAATTACTAACAGGTTTTTTATAATTTTTACAATTTCTGATATTGATAATAATAATAACAAAGACAAAAATGTATTACGAACATGATTGTTTGCTTGAATGCCGGTATTATTGATAGGTTAACGTGAAACAGTAATCACATATGTGCCCTATTTCCTGGAGGTTAAGTACAGAACTAAAGATTGTAGTTAAATAAGTTTTGTCGTGATATGAAAGCTTGTGTACTTAATTTTATCAATATAAAGTAATCCTTTTCTACATCCTATCTTTTGACAAAAAGGAAATCTTATGCAATGTAAAACAAATTTACAAAGAGAAAACATCTCGAGGATAAAATCAGTATTCAATTGTCTACAAATGTTCATTTATTAAGAAAACTCAAACTCAAAGAGATTTCGCCCAAAGCAACAGTTATCCTAACAACTGATAAGTCGTATTTATTTTAAAAGCAATTAGATCAGAGACTACATTTCAATAGTCTGCTATAATGTATTTTGCTGGACACGGATTTAGATTGTCGTTACATATATTTGAAAGAGCTTGTCTCTTACTATTTTCTCTGTTGCAAACGTAGTAAATATTAATCTGTTGAATAAATATACATACGATATTTTCCACTTTCTATACAGCTTAATAGAACGAACATCGGTATTTCCAGAATAATATGGAAGCAAGAAAATGCTTCCTTATATTTCATCATCAGTCTATAACGTTCTTCTGCAGCTACTTCAGACCTTCCTGTACAGCATAGATATGGAGAGACATACAATTTTATAGAATACTCGTGGAGTACACTTAACATTATGAATAAATTAAGAAAGTGAAGTGTGAGAGCGTCCGTGGCTCATTAGTGTGGATCGTTGCCTTCCGATCGGAGGGTGGGTCAAATCTCGCCACGTACCAATGTGTTTCCGAATTTTGAATATTATATGTACGATTATCCGACGCTCTTATGGTGAAGGAAAATCGTGATGAAACCAGCGCACGCTTGCGAACAGATTCAAAGGTTGTGCCTGAAGTCGGAAAATCTTCACTGGGCCCGCGTGGACGACTAAGGCCACCCTTTACGGATAGGCTCGTGTCTCTCAGCGGGAACGTTTCATGAGCTTATGATGATGAAAGTGAACGCTTACAAAATATATAACACTGGGAAGTTCTGGAGCCTTAGCTAGGATCCTGCCGTTAACCTGTATATCTGAACACCAAAATCTGTCTTCTGAACTGATATGCTATAAATATTTTTATTTATTTAATCTTTATTGCATAAATCAATAATGTATAAAGGCGAACTTAATGCCAAATGGCATTATGTATCAGCTAACCTTTGAGTATGTAGAGAAAGACAATATCGTGCGGCGAAAAAAGAAGAGAAAAAAAGAAGTTGAACAGTAGCAAATAAATACATAACAAAAAACGTCAACTTAATAAATATATAACTACATAATATATATTTACCATTACTTGTATATAATTAATATCATAAATAATAAAATTAAAAATACAAAGCAATAAAATACATGAGTAAGACAACAAGTGAGACACAAGGAAAATTTAATAAAGTAAAAGAAAGACTTACTTGCGAGTTACGTTAAAGGAAAAAGAGCTTTACCCTTTTCTTAAAACAAAATTACCTTAGCAATATTTAAACAAATAGCGTATTGTTTGTGTTTTCCTATATAAGGTTGTAATTTTGTAGTATGGTATTCTGATGAAGATAAATATCATAGGTAGGTAAATGAACACGTCACACGTCGGATTACGTACATATAATTTCAAAAATTCGAAAACACATTGGTACGTGGTGGGATTTGAACCTGCGCCCTCCCGGTAGGAAAGCAACAGTCCACCAAGTCATACAAGACGACTGATGGTAGATCTCATATGCCCAGTAATTTCACTAGCTACAGTGCCCTCATCCTGAAACACAAAGGTGTATAACTCTCCTCTTTAACGGGACGATATCCGGCACTGCGGTGGTACCTACCTAGACGCCTTAGTATCGAGCCTACCACCTAGTATCTGCTACACTTAAAATCTTTAAATGACAAGTTATCAATTGCATTGTGGTCCCTCTTTCGTAATCGCTCGGGTGCCATAGGCGTTAGTTGCTATTTATTTATTTACCAATAATTGTAATATTTTACCGTTTACTGTTGTTTTAGAAACATTGAACCCAGTAGAAAAGTGGACACCACTTTAAAATAAGAAACAATTTTAAATTGTCATAATCTCTCTACCCTTTACAAGATTGTCAATGCAGTTCCCTATCAGAGCTCCGTTAACGACCTGTCACGTTTATAAGCGATCTTTTTTATAATGAAGTTTTTTATTACTACACGTGCATCATGGAAAATACGAGCAAAATGTTTATCGGGGACACCGATCGATGTGAAGGAAGCGATGGATGAATAAATATTAAATTAAAGAGCTAGTGACGGTGAAGGTGCACCCATAATTTGTTTTAAATTCACTATCTATATAAGATATCTTTCACGAATATGTGTATTGGTCCGTGGGGTCCTAGTGTTTAAGGCTTTTCAAGGAAATTTCGAAAAGGATAGTCGACATCACAGGTGGCGAAATCACCTAATTGGTGAGGTGAATTTTCTACTCGTTTGCCTACACATGAATAAAAACTCCTTTTTAAGCATTACTTTCCTTTTTTAATGTTTCTTATACTTATACGTATAATTTTTTTTCCAAAAAAAAATCTGAATGAGTTCAAAATTACAGCGTCTACCTATACATAATACTGTTTATGAACTAAGTGCTTTAAAAACTTATTCCCATTTCAAAATCTGGAAACGCATTCATCATCATCAGCTCATTAAACGTCCCCACCGAGGGGCACGAGCCTTCCCGTATAGGGTGATTAGGCCTTAGTTGTCCACGCGGGCCCAGTACGGGTTAGACGACTTCACACACAACCTTCGAATCTCTTCGCAGGCGTGCGCAGGTTTCCTCACGATTTTTTCCTTCACCGTAAGAGCGTCGGATAACGTACATATATTTTCGAAAACACATTGGTACGTGTCGGGATTTGAATCTCAGCCCTCCCGGTAGGAAGGCGACAGTCCACACCATTGAGCCACCGACGCTCTATTATATCGCAATCGTTCATGGGCGGCGGTGTCATGATAGGAAAATGACTTAAATTTAACACAACATTTATGAAATTCTTAACTCAGTTAAAATGCAAAATCATTGAACTTCTGTGACGGGTAAAGTTGATTTCGAATACCAAATATACAATTAACAAGAACTCTTTTACATAACACTAAGACTAAGATTATCCTCAAAACTCTAAGAATTGATTATAATTAGTTTCCTCCCGTTCATAAACGTTGGTGGTGTGGACTGTTGCCTTCCGATCTGGAGGGTGCATGTTCAAACACCACCACGTACCAATCTCTTTTCGTATTATCGAAATAATATGTACGTTTATCCGACGATCTTACGGTGAAGGAAAACTCATGAGAAAAATCTGCGCACGCCTGCGAAGAGATTCAAGGGTGTTCGTGAAGTCGACCTATGGGCATGGGTCCCGTGTGGACGTCTAGGCCTATGTACCCTTACGGTTGGCTCGCACCGGTGGGGACGTTGAATGAGCTGATGATTTTATGATGATAGTTTGTGCATGCAAACTAATATGTCAAAAATAAAAGCTTGCAATGAAGTTTCATTTACACTATTGGTTATCTCACTGGTTTGTATCCTCATTATAACCAACCAAGCTGCTAACACATTTTTATCTATACTGATAAGTGGGTGTAAAAGCTCTATAAGCCAAGTACTCTGAGTTTTTCGATTATTTGCTTTGACGATAATATGTTAAGTACGTAAACTGATACTAACCAAATCTAGGCTGACTATTCGATGAAAAAAGTTTGAATTTACATATGGCATTGTGAAGCCATGAGTCCAATTTTTAGTCCCTGTTATGAGAAGCAGGTTTTTGCTTAAGGCGCACAGTGCTTAAATATTCAGAATAGTTAAGATCTTATTCCATCTTTTCTCCAGGACAAGCGGTTTTTTTATGGCCTCTGCTCAGAGCATGTTATTGTATATCATACAGCTATGAATCTTCCGTATTGCATCTAGACCAGCTGTGTCGTGGAAGTTGTTTTTTTGTACCATCTTGGTCATCAGACCTCTTCCGTTTTACTGCTCCTGTTGCACAACCTCCTCTCTAAGAATATGTTCTCCAAGATCCCTTCAGTCTAAGATTGCATAGTTGGATAGTCTTTGACAATAAACATATCAGACAATTCTGAAACTTGCAGATTACGTTATTAAAAAGGTGGGTGGGTATTCATCATATACACCAGACCAGCCTATTCGGCCTATATATAACGGCGAGCCTAAGTTACGATTCCAAACAATTTTCATAAACAACAACTTAACAACAACTTTCATATCAATATTCCTACCGTCAAAATTTCCACTCAAATGAACTTAATTATTTCACACGGAACAGTTAAGCGTAACCCTGCGCAGACTGATTTCAAAATCTAAATTTACACAGAAATTTCATAACCTTTACTCCAATTTACATTGTGTTGCTCCATCGAAACGAACATAATATAATGATATTAATTTTGAAATGCGGTACTCCGGAATATACCACATTCAATAAAAACGACACGTTATATCATACCACATTTTGTTTATCCTGATTGTAAAAAATAAATTAGCACAAATCAACAAGTAACTGGTAATAAAATGGGAAACCAGTAAATGATGAAATATGAAACAGTTGACTGCAGTTCAACTACGGACATATTGGTATTTTAAATGTTTTTATTGTATTCTTTTAACGTTCAAAGGTAAGTTGTAAGCAACAAGTGTAATTGGAATAAATATATTCTGACTTTGACTATTTTTTTAACATTGACACTAAGATTGTAGTTTTGACAAAACATGGAATACAAGTAGATACATAAAAATTTTCGAGAAAAAAAAATTGGGAGTTATATCCTTTGAATTTTTTGAAATAGAAAAGTCACATAGATTTAATATTCTTAAGTTCTTATAGTATTGATAAATTACTTATTTTGGGTAGAGGTATATACAGACCCATGTTGTGTAATGGTCGCAACGTCGGCGAATACACTAAGAGTACCGCGTTCGATCGTTCTGTTTGTAATGATCTGGTTATTTCTATGTATAATATATATTTATTTACAAAAACAATGTAAAATAAATAAATAATTGTGTTTATAAATTTTTTAGTCACCATATTACAGGCTAAAAATGCCTTAGCATTTTTGGCTGGGTGCTTAAGGGCTAGATTGCGCTGTGTGAATATTGATGGATATTTATATGGGTTGTGTTGCGTGAAAATAAACGCTTTATTTATTTTATCTAAAAGTTGCGGCTAATATTTTAGGAAAAGTGCGTTAATTGTTTTTCACGGGACGTTGGTACTACATACGCGGACGCACTATGGTATTATGTATCTACCTAGATGACTCAGTATTCATACCCTACTACTTACTCGTAGTCCACGTAACCGCCAATATCTTAAAAAGCCCTAGGCCTTCATAACCAAAATGAAATTCATATGAATTTCGATTTTTTTAATAATAATGATCAGGAGGGAAACAAATATTGGTAAATTAATTATTCCCTTAAGGAAGTACGTCATAAGAGCACGTTAATTAAAACTAAACTTGTACTTTGTTTGCTTCACATACAAAATCAATCTGGCGAAATTTTGCCACTTTAAATTTAATCATCAATTATACATGGAGAACAAAAAATTTTGTGTATGGCCAAAAAAATACTTTTCATTATATATGCATTATAATTTATAATATATCTATATATTAATATTTATTTTTCTAATTGGAATAAAGTATTAATTTCCCTTTGAATTGCACTATTTGTTTTTTTAGTCAATTTTAAAGTTTAGTTTTATTTAGTAATATAAGAAATTGATGGTCCAATGTCCAGGTAAGAGAGTGGTAGCTGTGTTTCTTTCTTGAGCAACGTTTGACTCTCCGGGAATGTAGCCAGCCTTACGGTTACCATGGCATATAATAGAGACAGTGATCTGGGCAACTTTTAAAATGTCTAATAAGTAATTATAACTTTCATATAACCAAATAGTAGAATATAAATATTATTATTTGGTTATAAAAATTTAGTGAAACCAATTTTACAAAGTATTAATTGTTATATGTGTTACATCTTTATTCAAATTGGATTCAATCTACAATTTCACGCGATGTATTCTGTAGCTGCTTCTAAATATATATATATTTTTTAATTTTTGAAACTTAGCCATATATCATCATCATCAGCTCATTAAACGTCCCCACCGAGGGGCACGAGCCTACCCGTATAGGGTGATTATTAGGTGACCTGCGGGTCTTGGCGGGTTGGAAAACTTCACGCACAACCCTTAAATCTCTTCGCAAGCGTGTGCAGGTTTCTTCACGATGTTTTCCTTCACCGTAAGAGCGTCGGATAACGTACATATATTTTCGAAAACACATTGGTACGTGTCGGGATTTGAACCTAAGCACTCCCGGTAGGAAGGCGATAGTCCACACCATGGAGCCACCGACGCTATATATCCATTGCCATATTCATGCTAAGTTCGCAATTTCAAACAATCTGATATTTTTTCAAATGCGTCATCGATCTTCAGACAAATTAATTTCAAACTAATGTTTCTAAATATTCAAAGTCTTATACTGATTCTCAATTTAAAAGTTACGAGTAAAGTTAGTAATTGGCTTTGGCATAATCTTGTCAATAAATTGAGGATGTTTTCCCCGAATTCGGAAGATTCTTTTGTTTGATTATTGTATTCGAAGCTACTAAAACGGGTTTTAATATTGAAACTTAATAGCCAGTCTTAATTTACAATTTGATGAGCCATATAATAACAACCATATATATAGCGTAGCGCGCTAATTCTAAATCAATTGTCACAATAGTCATAGAGTCCGTGATTCCGGCCACAAATACCCTGTAGCATTCAAAAAACAAGTGAACAGGGTTTTTCTGTGAAAGCTTGCTATATCTTAGATCACGTCTCATCCATTAAAGTAGTCTGTGTTCAAAACTAAGCCCATTATAATTACGCACACAGGTTTGAAACCATTCTATGGGTTTTGTAATGAATAAGCCCTACTTAAGACGCATCCCAGAGGTAGGTAATGAAGTTTTTATTTAAATAAAATATATTTAATAAAACATAGCTAATATTAGAAAATGGGATCAATGTTAATTGTTTTATAGATTTTGGCTGAAGTATTGTATATAAAGTTTGTATGCACACATGTGTATGGTTGCAAGAATATTTGTACGTGTGCGTAAATTTACCGATACTCTCTTTTAGATATCCAGATCGATAAGTCACGTCTCCGTTGGTTTGAAACTGAGTCAAAATATGATAAATATTTAATACCCGTGACGGAAGTTGAAATAAACTGACATTACCCTTATTTTATAATAAAAAATGTTCAAAGTAAATATGTTACATCTGGTACACTTGGACCAATATTTATATTAATCAACCTTGGCGAGCTGCTTGGCATTTGCTCAATATCCTTTATTGAAGTCGCATGTACCTATCAACCGCCAAGATAAAGCAGGTAAACTGTCAACCTGTCTGAATAATTTATTCATTGCGTTAACATATTCAACAAGTCGTCCCGACGAGCCGTCATTTTAGTTTCATTTCATCATACATAGAGTCATTAATTCTGACATGTTGGCAGTGGTAGTCTATTGTTTCCTAAGACAAACGGTTCATAAAGTCAAAGTGTTCATATACATTAGATCCAATCGATAGCGGAGTTTATGAAGTAGTTTTATGGGCGCGTGTAAAATGGCGTACGTGAAACCAATAAATTTGGATAACATTTATTAATAAATTAAATGTTCCAACCCTTCTCATTGAAACATGAGGTGTCTAAGGAAGAAACAGTGATTAAATTAATAGTAATTTAACTACATTAATGTTAAAAAAAATATATGTACGTAAATAATATACAGATCAAAGAGGTGGAAGACATAAAGAATAGGGTTGACTTAAAGAAACTTAAATATTTATCGAAGCGATGAATAATATTATTATATTTATAACAGTTATCTCACCCAAAGAAAACATTTATATACATGCATTAAGAAATTTGCATCCATTTATTATTATCTATATATTGAATGGTGTTAACATAAAATATCTCAAAAGGTACGTACACACTTGATAAGTTCCAAAGATATCACCTTAACACTGGCCACTACACAAAAAAGTAAATACCCTGGCAACACCACCAATGAGTTCAAATTAACGTTCCATATTTAAAAGTCCCGCCGTATCGGCGCGCGGCGTTCCATGCAACCTCGCCTCAACAGGTCGCATCCCATACTGGCGGACCCGGCGCGACCCACCTCGCGCTCGCGCCAAAAATAATATCGCCGAGAAGGACATCGAATGCTCCCAATGACCCTGTTGCTATTTGAAAATGGCTTTCTCTGATATTCCATTGTTAGGCCATCTCATCGTGCCAGCATTAATTTGTTATTAGTCGTTGTTATTACAAAGATTAATTACGTGCTTTGCAACGGTTCAGAATTTCTCCAATAATTTTGACATGACACAACGAGAAAAGCTGGCTTATGCTGATTGAGTCCGTTTGATTCAGGCATCGTAGCACATGTTGTTTCTATGTTATTTCTTATTTTTTATTGTTGTTTGTTTATTGTGATATGTTTTACATGTGATTGTGTTGCGGTGCATTGGATCAATAAATGTTTTCTTTCTTTCTTTCAAAAGAAACTGGAAAGAATATTCTTTCCAGGTTTTGCACTATTTAGTAAAAAAGTGCAAAAATCGAAGTGATTATAAGAGATAAAAGACAGGATATTTTATATGTCATAGGTAAATGAACGGGACGGTCAGTTCGCTCACCTGGTGGTAAGTGATACGCCTGACCATGAACGATGTAGTTTTGAAGAAAATCAATAACAATAGATAGTCATTATCTTCCGTCAGCACTAATGCCCTGCGTCCGTTACCGCGACGACAGTTGTTAGGTCTTTTCTATCCAGTAGTTTTTCTAGCTACAGTGCCCTCATTCCGAAACAGAAGAGCAAAGCACTCCTATTTTATGGGACGATATCTGTCACTGCGGTGGTACCTAGTCGACTTGATACCGAGTCTACCACTAATAAAAGTGGTCGTAAAGATCATTTTGTCAACAATAGTAACCAAAATAATAGTAACAGATTATTACTTATTCAAAGAGTTTAATTTAGGCTTTTCATAAAACATCATTGAGAGCGTCTGTGGCCCAATAGTGTGGACTGTCGCCTTCATACCGGGAGAGTTGAGGTTCAAATTCCGCCTCGTACCAATGTGTTTTCGAATTTATAAAAATATATGTACGTTATCCGACGCTCTTACGGTGAAGGAAAAACCTGCGCACGCCTGCGAAGCGATTCAAAGGTTGTGCGTGAAGTCGTTCAACCCGCACTGGGCCCGCGTGGACAACTAAGGCCTAATCACCCTATTCGGGAAGGCTCGTGCCCCTTGGTGGGGATTTTAATGAGCTGATGGTGATAAAACATCTATGAATAAAAAGTTTAAATATAACAACTGGATTCGGAATTATATCATCTGTTATTTTTTTAAATAATTTAAGTTATTATAATTTATATGATTATTATTGGCACTTTTAACGTGAAACTTGACAACACTTCAAATTCACGTGTATCTTTCCTTTGCAAATAGATAATGTTTACATACGTTTGTTAGTAATTCGTAGGGAGGGAGAATTAATGTTGGTAATTACAAGTGAGAAATTAACAAAGGTTTAATTACGTCGTTTAACGGGAAATGTTAGAAACAAGGGTACAGAAATTACAGAACCCACATTATTAACGTTAATTTTACCTACGAGTCTAAAGGAACGTCAAAAAAATGCATTTTATTTTGTTACTTCAAGTTTTTAATTGATTTCAAACATATTTTAAGTCATCTAGGTACCACGTAGAATTTAGTTGTGTGATGCACTTTCTTCTATGTATAAAATAAAAGTGTCAAATATTGGTATCTTTATTTTATATCTCTCACTTTAAGGTTTTTGTTACATTCATAATCAAATAATTAATTATGAAACCTCACAACTTCAGAAATGACGGATTTATTAGATTTTTGTAATGTTCAACAATTTCATTTTTGGGTATGTATTTACAAAAAATATATATATAAGTATGTTTATCTGTTGTTTAGTAACCATATTACCTACAGGTTTTGCTTAGTTTGGCATTAGATGGCGCTGTGTGTATGTCAGTAGATATTTATTTATTAGATATTTATTATCTCACGTTAACACTGTTCTGCGTCCATCAGATACGACAGATGTTAGTCCCTTATACTCGGTAATAATTACTAGCTACAGTGCCCTCATCCCGAAATACAGATGTGCAAAACACTCCCATTTCACGGGACGATATCTGGCACTGCGGTGGTACGTACCTAGACGACTCAGTGCCGTGTCAACCACCTAGTATGATAGATGGCAGATACATATTAAGAGAGCCCAAGTCAACGGAATTAGTTACAACAAAAAAGCTAGATTGGTTAATTAATTAGTAACAGAACCAAGGAAATGGTTCGGCTGTTTAATTTCGTACGCCGGTTTCCTCAGCCAGTCTTCACCAGCGACTTTGTATACTTACATCTTCCAAGTCATATGAAAACGGTTCAGTTAATTCCGGATCGAACCGGTTCGTATCGGTTAGCTCCGGCCCATGCCACCGTGACGTGCCGGACGGCAATCAATCACACCGCGTGAATCGCGCCGAAAGTGGCTTAACTCCGTTTCTGGGTCGATCTGATTGGTGTAGGAAGGTAAGTTGTATTTCGTTTTCACTTGAACAGAGTTTCGACTCGGGTAAGGGTGATTTGTAACTTATATACAAAAACCTTTCAAAAGTTCGGCAAAATGAAAATAACCTCTAGATTGATCGTTGTAGCGCAAAATGTTTTTCCTTTTGCGTAGAGTTTGCAAACATTATTGGAAATTTACAGCTCACGCAATCGAATATGAAAGTTGCTTTTGACTTTTTTCAAATTGTGACGTTTTGTTTCATTTTATTGATAAATTAGTTTTATTTTTATTTTATTGCATTTGAAACAAGTACTGCCACAAAAAAATCTTATTTTAGAAATAAGTAAAGCGCCAAAAATGTATAATTGAGACATAAGTCTTACTGTAAAGGAATGGAATTCTTTGCCTCCTCATGTGCAAGAGTGAATAGGCTGTTTCTAGGCAGGCATGATCCATCTTCGGCCGCATCATCACTTACCATCAGGTGAGATGGCGGTCAAATGTCAGCCTATAAAGGATAAAAAAAAACGCACTGAACAGTAGGTCAAAATCCTCTAATAACCATAAATTAGAAAACTATATAACAGCAGTTTTTTATATCACTGGGTACATATTTTATAATGTTTATGTCAAGCTTTTTAATATTGAGATAGTTACAAATGCAAAGTGTGTTCTGGAAATAAGAAACTATTTATCGACCTTCACTTACACTACCTAATAAATTCATTTTAATCATAGTCAGCCCATTACCCTTACATACCCATAATGAGTGTATAGGCCTTAGTCGTCTATGAGGGCCCATTGCACATTGGTTGACTTCACGCACAACCTTAGAATATCTTTGCATTCGTACACATATTTCCTCACGATGTGTTCATTCACCGTAGAGCATCGAATAAACGTACATATGACTTTGGAAATTCGAAATTACATTAGTACGTGGCGGGATTTGTACCTGCAACCTCGAGATCGGATGGCAACGGTCCACACTAATAAGCCACCGACGCTATATAAATTAACTGTATGAAAATTATAAAATCTCTAAATTTAGTTAAGTGATATACAAAATTAGTATATGTCTCCCATAAAACATTAAAAACGCAAGTTTCTTATTCTTTCAAGTTTGACTTTTCATAATATCGACAAAGCATTTTTGGATGACTGCTGTAGTCAACCAAACTACTAATAGTGAATGAACTCATGTATATTTAAGTATGTTTATCCGTTACACTCGTAGTAACAGTAAAACTATACTCAAATAATTAAAGTACAAACTCCATTTATTTCTTATTTGTTTAATGTCTTGGTGGCAGACTTTGACAGACTACTTTAAAGTAATCTTTCTTACTAATCTCTCCTAAAAGTATTCAAATTTGAAGTGTTTTATTATTCTATAAAAACTTAAGTTAGGTCATATAAAAATAATAAAATCAGCTAAATATTTTTTCATCAGCTAATATTTAATTTTGTATTTCTTCTTCTTATCGAGTCGATATGGATTCACAAGTTAAATATGATAATGGGACCAATATTTGGTCACTTTGATCTCTCTTTCATTTGCAATTCAGAGGTTCCGGAAACCGCACGAAGATCAGTTCGGGAAAGACAGTATGTGTTCCATTTTCTGAGGGACACCACACCACACGTCTGTGTGCTTCTGGAATATCTCATCTTATGATTTTCACGGCAGCATCCAACACCTGCCCACAGTTTATTCATAGTTTTCCAGACGACCCAGGGAAGATTACCGCCCGATGTCAGTTCTTCAGCCAAACGGAGGCGTCTCGACGAGGTCGGAACTCACTCTGGCCTTAGACACCTCAGCTGGATTATATGTGGTGGCTGTGTGAAAAAGCAATTGCGACTCTTGAGACGCGGCGGATGCGAAGCCCTCCCGTACAAAGGATGCATAGGATCCACATCATTTTTACTCACCAGCAGAAAAACAAAGTGCCAAGCTACTTGTACGCAAGACATGAAAGGAAGGACCCCAGTTGGCGGTAAGGCGACGTAAGATATTATTATATTGTTGTATCATCTTCACTATAACCTAAAAACTCCGCTGAGCAAAAAGGCTCCCACAAAGACGCATACCGATCCCTGGCAATTATCATCCATCAGGCACTCATTGACTTAATGAAATCATTACTCTACCTTTAGGGTTGTTGCCCTACATTTTATAAGACTTACTGTTGTCATTCTATTATTTTTTGGAGACTGGCAAATAATAAGCATCCGAATTGATATAACTTGATAATACAGGTAACTTGCGTGGCAGTAACTATTTTTCACAGCTGTAGTTAGGTTGGACCTTTTTAAATAACTCAATGAACCGGCTGGTTTTAATTGCAAAGAGTGGCTTTCACTATGCCGTCTCCCGTGGGATTTGAAAGCACAAACCGTATCACGCAGCGATGTTAACTTACTCAGGCTACTAGACTCAGAAGTAGTTTAAATAACTACAAATCCTTACGTTTTTATTACCTTTACTGAATACTCTGTTATTTTATCATTTTACATATATCTTGGATTTGTTCAGAATTGAATCACCATAGTATTAAAACGGTAATACCTATCAGGCGGGCAATTTGCATATCCTCAAAGATGGGATCCGTTCGTTGTTTGTTAACTAGTATTTTGATAATCTTCCCATAATCAACGTTACCGTTATGAAGTCTTAGGTATGATTGAGTCACTCCAATTAACCTGGGTACCGTTGACACATCGATCCAATTTATAGAGTTTATATAGGGCGATAGGCTAATCGCATAACGAGGTCTACGGAATATTACAACCTGTAATATCTATTACTATATTATAAATTATTAAAGTACTACTGCGTGGTTCATTATAATAACACAGTTTAAAAGTAAGTTGGAAATTATGGCTGTAGAAGCTAAATCTGGATTTATTGAAAAAATATCCGAAAACGTATAATTAACAACTATAAGGTCGTTATTTACGGTGAAGGAAAACATCGTAAGGGAACCTGCGCACGCCTGCGAAGAGATTCAAAGGTTGTGCGTTAAGTCGTCCAACCCGCACTGGGCCCGCGTGGACGACTAAGGCCTAATCACCCTATATGGGTAGGCTCGTGCCCCTCGGTGGGGACGTTTAATGAGCTAAGATGATGATGATCATGATGATGATGATAAGGTCGTTTTTTAAACAATGTGGGTTCCATTTAGGTTCCTAAAAATTTGTTCTAAAGAATTGCAGAAACTAGCAATTAAAAACTGAATTTAGAATAGCTAAGGACAAAAATGTATGTCGCATAGCGAGAGTTCTTGGACAGAAAACTATTAAAATACAATAAATAGTTTTTTCACCAAGTTTTTTCAATGTGCAACAATGGGCATACTTACCAACGGTGTAACGAGTGCAGTAATTTATACAATAATACCGCGCCATCCACGAAAATATTTCAAAAGCTACAAAGTACGCGGCGCAAACCTATCATCGTAGTGCGGGCGGAAATTGCGCGGGCACGAAGGGCGCGATCTAATCTATCGGTCGCGTGTACCGGCCGTCATTAGCGCGCGCTGATAGTTGCACCTTCGCGCTCGTGCCGGGACACTTCACTGGCATGCTGAAGATAAGGGGTCGAAAGATAAACAAATCTTACTATTTAAGTATTTAAAACGCTTTGAGGTTTTTTTAAACCTACCTAGGTACGGTTGTATTGTTTTGATTACGTATTGGTTAACTTTTGAAAGATTCGTCCGACCCGATCTTTTCTTGCCGAGTGTTTTCATATATATTGATGTTAATTTTTTCATCTTTACCTATAGTGTAAGAAATAATTAAATTAAAGTTTTTAACGATATATTTTTTATTGAAAACTTACTACTCTTCAAAATCATCGTGTATTTCATATTTCAAATGTATTTATTGTTTATAAATAGTAAATAAATAAAACTTAAAAAATACAGCAACAATCAAGTGCAAACACTCGTAATAGTCCGGGTGAAAATTACGCGGGCACGAAGGGCGCGATTTAATCTATTGGTCGCATGAACCGGCCGTCAGAGCACGCTGATAGTTGCGCCTTGGAGCTCGTGCCGGGACACTTCACTGGCATCCTGAAGGTATGGGTCGAAAAATACACAAATCTATTTGAACATTTAAATTACTTTGAAGTTTTGGGCGTACGTTGGTGTCGGTCAAAGCTGAATGCATGCAAATTTAAAGATTTTACCGGCTTTAACATTACTTTGCCTAGACTCTCTCTTAGAAATAACTAAACAACTTAAAAAAACAAAGCATCAATCCAGTCGCACCTTTCATATTATAGGGGCACAATTCGAAAAACATGACTGTTGGGAAAACGTGTTTGAAGATTCTTGAGCGCTTCTGTTCTCACAAAATCAGTCATAAATAAATTAAAACATGAATTGCAAAATAATAGAATATTTTTATAAGAGTATGTCCGTTGGTTATGAATTACTTATCGCATATTTAGTTTATCCCAGCATTATTAAAATAACTCACTTTACTCGGAAATGTGAAAAAGGCATAAACTAAGTTTTCGCGGCTTTATCGCACATTCTGTCTCTTCTATCAAGAGCTTCATGTAGATGTGTTGATTTTGGGCCAGTTTATAAGTTAAACTCATAAACGCTATTTTATGAGATGGCCCCTATAGTATGAAAGGTGCGAAGTGTAAATACGATCGTAATAGTGCGGGATGAAGTTGCGCGGCCATAAAGGGCGCATATCGTATACCAATTGTCATTAGCTGATAGTTGTACTTTAGAGATTTTGCCGGGACACCTTACTGGCATATTTGAGTTTTTTTTTATTAAAAATTAACGTAGAATATGAGCGAACTAGACGTCTGTTTGTAAACTTCTTGACAAAAAAACTACATAACTCTTTGAGAAAATACAAACATATTTTTTATGGAAACTATTTTATTATACTCCAACTACAAATAGAAACACAAAGGAAAGGCGATTCGACGGCGACGATTTTGCTTATTCGAAAGGTGATTAAGCAAAAACATTATTTCCAATTCAGAATATACATATTTACCCCAAAAGTGTTGCTGACCAATTTGCTTATTAATACGATCCCATCAAAGCTTAATATTATTTCTTTTGGAACAAATCAAGCCGAGATCGCGTGAACTGAACCCAATTAAATACTTTGGGGTCACACAAACTTGAACTAGCCAATTTTTACTGCGTCATTGGTAACTTTATATTGAGTTACACTAATTCAACGGCTTAGCAAATGTTATAACATTACAATTTTATATTCAACTGAGAATCCTTTGGTTTGAAAAATAATGATGATGATTACTCTAACCTGCACACTCATAAGAACGAGTCAGGCGTTTTTCTGGATAAATTATCTAACTCCATTACGGGAATATTCCCCATCATTTCATCGTCCAAAAACTTCGTTAAGTGGGAAAATTTTACCTAAACAACAAGATTGTTTTTGTTAAAATATCGCATTATACAATATTATAGCTATACGCCATTGTAAATTGCTGTTACAAGTACTTTTGAAAGGATCCTTTTTACCGTTGAGTACCTAATGAGTTCTTAGATTGTAATATATAATTAATAGATTCCACTAGATTGTACACTCTACTGTGTCATAGAGATAGGTACCAAACGCAGTGGCAAATATGTCCTGTGAAATAGGAGTGTGATTTACCTTTACCTTTGTGTTTCGAGAGCAAGTAAAATTACAGGGTATCTAACATTATGTAGTCCTGGATGGCGGGAACAGGCTTTTATTGATAGAACTGTACAGAAGTAATTGCTTACCACCAGGCGAGTCTGAAGCCAAACGCCATGGAATAAATATCCATTGACATTGACACAGCGCCATCTAGCCCTAAATTAATCATAAGCCTGGCATATGGATACTAAAACACGGATAAACATACTTATATAGATTTTTTGTAAATACATACATATTATACATAGAGAATACCCAAACCAACAGACATGTTTATGCACACAAATGTTTGTACTGCCCGGGAATCGAGCCCGGAACTCTTGGTATAGTAGCCGACGCCTCAACCATAACACCAGATGGGTCGTCAATGATGCGGACAAATTGAGCAATTTTGATACAAATGAAGTGTGTTGTGGGGCATACATAAGTATCACGAATAGCTGCCTGATCGTTATGTTCAATATTTGTAGAGGATAGGATATGGTAAGGCTATAATTGCAAGTTACATTTCTTCGTACAAGTTAGCGTATAACCGACCTTTGTAGTCGTTACACTTAGTGGTTGCACGGTAATATCTTACTTTAATAGGTTAGACAAGTCTCACAAAAGATAGGTAATGTTCTAGCATAGCTTTTATTTGACAATGTTAATGTAGCAATTAATTAAATTATTTCTAAGAATCTGGATGTATCCCTTTGATTTTGTTTTGTAAAAATCTATGATCTCCTGAATTAAACTTTATAGAGAGAAGTGTGTGCATGTTATTAAAAATATGAAAGCGAAGATCTGCCCTAAATAGCAAAAACAACATTTAACAATATAAGCTGTATTCTGAATACACTAAAACTGCATGATTTTTATAAAGTAGGTAAATGAACAGATGAAAAACTAGGGATCGATTCGTGTGAACGTCATCAGGAGAAATCTTCGATGAGGTGGCTTAGTTCCATCTCATAAAACAGTATTAGAATAATATTACTTCGCCTTATCTGATACAAAAATAAATCCTGAAATTTTAGTGTTACTGCACTATTGTGCTTAAAAATATTCATCATCATCATCATCATTACAGCCCAATTATGTCCACTGCTGAACAAAGGCCTGCCCTAATAATTTCGACGCGGACCGATCCCTTGCAGTTGACATCCATCTGCTACCCGCCACCTTAACCAGATCATCCGTCCATCTGGTTGGGGGTCGGCCTACGCTTCGCTTTCCGTTACGTGGACGCCACTCGAGAACCTTTCCGCCCCATCGGCCATCGGTTCTACCGCACTATGTGCCCTGCCCACTGCCACTTCAACTTGCTAATCCTCTGGTATGTCGGTCCACCCTGTTCTCCTACGGATCATCATCGTTTGGATTTATCGCGTAGGGAGACCTAACATGCCTCTCCATAGCTCGCTGAGCAACCTTGAGTCTATTCAAGAGCCCTTAGTGAGCGACACGTTTCGCTTCCGTATGTCATAACTGGCAACACACACTGGTCAAAGTTCCTTCGTCTTGAGACACTGAGGTATTTTGGACGAAAGATCTTCCTTAACTTCCCGAACGCTGCCATCCTAATTGGATCGACGAGAAACCCCTTCTCGAAGTTGGACCTACCCATTTGGACTACCTGTCCCAGGTACACATATTCGTCACAACTTCGAGGACAGAACTTCCACTGAATCGGTGTAGGTACGACATGGGCATTAAGACATTTTTGTCTTGTCCATGTTCATTTTAAGACCACCTGTTGAGAAGTCCCGTCTAGGGTTTCGAGCATAGTGCTTAAATCCCATGGATTCTGCCATGACTACTAATATCATCGGCAAATTCGAAGATGAAGTGATGTACTCGCCATTTACGTTGATGCAAGTCCTTTCCAATCGAGCAGCTTAAAACATATCTTCCAACGCAACTGTGAACAGTTCGGAGATATAAGTCTCCCTGTCTCACTCCTCGGTGCAATTGGATAGGTTGTGTAAGCTCTTCATGTACACGGACTAACATAGTAGCGCTCTCGTACAGACATCTCAACACTTCGATATAGCGAAAGTCAATATGGCACCGTTGGAGGGCCTGAAGCACAGCCCAAGTCTCGATCGAATCAAAGGCTTTCCATAGTCCAAACGCCAAGCATAATGGCCGTTATACTCTCTAGTCTTCTGTAAACTGCCCGCAGCGTATGTATGTGGTCTATGGTGCTGAAGCCTTCGGGAACCCGGCTTGTTCGGGGAAAAATATTAAAAATATTGCTAGGAAATAATAAAACTAATTTTGGATGTCACTCTAGGGCTCGCTGAAGGGGTTCGTCGGACCGCGGCGGCATTCAAGAGCATTCGTAAGCGAACTAATTACCACTGCTATGAACTCATGTTCTGGATAAGACAAAATATAATATAATTATTTTCTTATTCACCATGACTCCATTCTTCATTGCTTATATTTGTTTAGTCTAATTAATAATCTAATTACGATAGTATTTCATTCAAGAAAATCATACCACACGTTATCAAAAACCGTTTTTGTACATCATCTGCATTGGCCTACAAATATCTTACAAAAGACTTTCATTAAGCACCAGCACAGCATATTTAAATGATTTCTATTGGTGTGATTTCATATCTAAATTATAACAATAAATCAGATATAATAAAAAAAAATATTTTCTTTAAAAAAGGCGAAGAAATATTATTGTTATACTGTTTTAAGAAATGGCGGCAACCCCCTTGATCGCAAACTCTGAACAATTTTTGCTTCTTTAACGCATCCTCTTAGTCTACTTCTTTTTTGAACTGACCAGTCATAATGCGCAAGTAAGCTCATCAAAATCTAATCTATTAAATAAAAATTAATGGTTTAATGTATTATACTCGAAAAAACAAACGTACACAATAACATATTTTCGTACTGCTGTAAAGAAGACGAGAACAAGGCCTATCATTAATGAAAATTCAATAACCAATTTTAAAAACTAACACGGAGCAGTTCTATTTGATTTAAATATCCGTGGGAGCACTCAACGAGCGAGGTAAAGTCCATTCGTGACTAGTAATACAGAAACGGAATTTAATAACCCATCCTGGTTTCAAAGTGGGCATTCGACGGACAATATCGATCCTCTATGAGCCCGAGTTTCTTTATCTATTGATTTAATAGACTAAGGTTAGTTAGTATCGTTATTATGCTATTTAGTATTATAAAAAGGTTTGTTTGAAGTAAATTTATTATTGTTAAGACACATCGTCCATCAGTGTAAAAATTATACTTCGAATGACTACGAGTATCGTGACTGTGAAGTTTTAGATCTGAGGATTCGATGGCTTAACCGCTATTAATATGTAATCGAATTTTTCATTTACCTACGAAAAGTAATTACTCGTTTTTTTTTAAACATTTTTGAAACATTATCATTGCTGCTCCGCTTCTATTGCTTGTAGCGTGATGATATATAGCCTATAGCCTTTCTCGATAAATGAGCTATCTAATACTGAAAGAATTTTTCAAATCGGATCAGTAGTTCCTGAGATTAGCGCGTTCAAACAAACAAACAAAACAAACAAACTCTTCAGCTTTATAATATTAGTATAGATAATAATCATTATCATCATCATCATCACCTTATAACTACCCACTGCAGGCCTTAGACCTTCCCACATGGCATAGCTATGGGAAGAGTTATAATATAAGAGATTGAAGAGCCGTTGAATAGTTATAAGTTTCATAAAAAAATATTAATTACTAACGAAAGTTTACTCTTCTAATTTGGATAGTAACAAGAACGAGTTATGATTCATTATTCTCGCGACAGTACACATGGCGCTTGTATTATATTACTTACAAATGATAAAGATTCTTTTGCGTAAATTAAATTACCTATTATGGAATCTGTATTTTTAAACAGTAATTGGAAATAATACTAACTGATTGAGGTTAAGGCATTTACAAATAAAACATCTACAGCTTACGTTAAAAGAAGTTTGTTTAATAAAGACATGTATTTTGCCGTGCTCCAAAGAGTATGTTAAGCTGTCGGTCACCGCTAGAATCCCAGTATAGTTCTACTCGTTAACGCCTACCATATTGTCCATACTGAAAAAAGGCGGTAACCGGCTGATGCTACATTTAATTCAAGAAAGAATTTATTTCACACGAGACCGTGGAAATAGAAGCGAATGGCATGACGCGGCAATTATCGTAAACGCCTAAATCTACATAATATAACCGCTTTCGCCTCAGAATGGTATTACATTTCTGGAAGTCAATTCCGTAACAGCAATTTTTTGTTTTTCCGCGCTTAGTATCCACAAATTATCGTTACACTTGATGGCGGGAAACAAATTTTGGATGGCCACTCGTGTTTGCTATTTCAACGGAAAATAATTACCTCGATAAAGTTTTAAATTAAAATAAATGAACTAGGAAACAAGGGAACTTTCGACATTTTATTTGGGTTTTATCACTTATCAAAAACCGGGTTTGTTATATTACTTACTCTTCGTTGATTTTATGGATTTAATAAATTTATCACTTTGGTATGTTGAATATTTAAGACTATGGAATTAGTATAAAGACACAATTACCTTTTTGGATTTTCGATAATAGAAAAGGTTAAAAGAAAATATACCCTCCGAAAATAAGATGTAAAACTCAGCCGATAGAATTCCCCTGGAATTGTGAGGACGACAGATTTTATCATAAGTAAATAAGCATTATTTACATCTTAAGTGTACAGGATGGTCTGGATGCTCACCTGATGGTAAGTGATACACCCGATCAGGACTGAGCGGCATTGTAGGAGATCAACAACTGATAGACAGTTATTAACCTCCGTCAGTACCATACTGTACCCGTCACCCGAGACAACATTTACATAGGTCCCTTATACCCGGTAATTTCACTAGCTACAGTGCCCTCATCTCGAAACACAAAAGTGCATAACACTCCTATTTCACGGAATGATATATGGCACTGCGGTGGTACCTACCTAGACGACTCAGTATTGAGTCTACCACCTTGTAATCGCTGATAGTTCATACAACGTCAAACTGTCGAGAAAAAAACATATATTTAATAACGCATTTAACACATTAATTTTTTTTTTTGAGCGCTGAACTTAATGTAAGTTCTAGTGGCCTATTAGTGGAAAATAAAATCACTAATCTACATACTTATTAAGCACAGTCGGAGTGTTTCGTTTTTTATTTTTATACACAGTGTTGATATTTAATCTCAAACTACAGCATATGGCTTGACTTTTGACTTTGTGTTGCAATTTATGAAAATCCATGTCCCCTTGAAAAGCTCTACATATCTTATTCGATACAGTACTAACGAGCACTTGCCCAAAGGGCTGGCTGCCACTTCAGCAGACCCACTTCTCGTCTATTAATGACGAAGTGACCTTTGTTTCCCTACAGACTACACTTGTATTTCTCATATAATATTCAATCGATAATTGAATGATCTGAACGTCAGAGAACTTGGATATCATGTGGCTTGTCATAGACAATACTAGATGGTCCCATTGGAATTGCTATCTAATATGTCTGCAGCGAATTTACTTTGACAATACTAGGACTACATAGGTGCGACGAGTTGAAAGTACCTCATGCCATAGCAATAGCTGAACAGTCAAAACTAATAATGATAATGTAACGTGTATGAATTATTACTTAAGCCAAAGGAAATCGTGAAAGTACACGGTTATCAGCTCAGGATCTCGATCTAACAATCTAATTCTATCACCACTTTTATTTTTGATGGCTATCCGGGCTGCTAGTCGAAATCAAATTCATAATTATTTTTTTCAATTACATTTACAATAACTACGAACTTGAAAAAAAAAACAAAAATGCTACATGAATATGTACATGTGTATGTATGTATAATAATATGTATTCTTGTAAGCTTTTGCGAAAAGGTTGCGTATTGTAATCATTGCTTTTTTGGTTATTGTTTGTACAGATTGCAATAAAAAAATTATTATATGTAATAGTAAACAACACATTAAGCATAATCAAAGATGTTGTTAGTGTGTATCATAAAGGAAAATTATTATTATAGGATATATAGCGAAATAGGGTATATACGAAGTATGTAAAAATTTAGGTTGCAGTTTGGGTGATGGCAGCTTAAAACTGTCGGCATATACCTGCTGTTCCCGTGGGCGACTTAAGATGAGTTTAAGGTACAAAGTACTAAGAGTAGTACGAGAGTACTGCTCATAAACCTAACCTGTTAAAAGGTACTGATGTTAAACCCAGTCAACAAACGTGTATCTTATGACAAAAAGATAGAGTAGATCTAAAGTCGACTGTCACATGTTGTAAAGGTAAAAATGTATACAGAAATACATATTTTAGTAGTACATAATAATATATGAGACGGCAGTAACAAATTTCTCGAACGATATTACGCTTCGTCGCATATGCACGCGTGCTCTCTAACACAAGGATCTGCGAGAACCTTTCAGATGAAATATTAATATGTTCAAAATATTTGTAAAAACATCGATCATATTTGATGTTGACCTAGTTAACGGTTCAAATTCAAATCATTTATTACTTCTAGATTTAGAAAATTAGACACAAAGTTACACTGAAAGCAGTTTCATAACGAAATTTTATCAACTGCGTCGATATAATACGAGTATATTGGGCCGAGAGGCATTTACGCTCGCCTTGTTCGTTGAAGCTGTGGAGGGCAACCACGGCCAACAGAAACAAACCTTCCGAAATAAAGACATTACATAATTTATTTTTTTAAATTACTATTTCTTTCATTATCTCTGTTATACTCATACTTGTATACCAATTTAAAAATAAATAACAATAATTTTTACAATTTAGGGGCTTTCAAGGCAAGAGTAAATTGGTATTATTTGAGCTCGCGTGATACATCTTAGGCTGCATCGTCACTTTGCATCAGGTGAGATGGCAGTCAAAGTCACTCAAATTTTTAATTAATAAAAATCTTTCTCTCGCTGAGCTTCTTGCCTTATTAAACCTGTAAATACCTTAAAAGGTCGATGCTATCATCATTATGTTTGCAATGAGTGGCACATTTGTACTTCATTACAGTTGCTTGTGCACGAGAAGTTATCGTTAAAAGTGCATTTATAAAACAAACTAGCTTTGCCCGCGGTTCGCCCGCGTTAAATTCGGGATGACAAAATTATTCTGTTTTCGTTACCAGGAAAGTGGAGCCATCCACTTGCTAACGAAAACAGAATAATTTCAACACTGCAACACTGCTTTTTTTTTTCATTTAAGGCTTTAAGGGCCGGTTTGCAAAAACTTCAATATGCAAGATTTATTGTTCATGACAAATAGCCATCATACTTATTTTTAGCTTTCTACCTTGTAAACTGTTAAAAACTTGTAAACTTGTTTATATAATATACTATACATAGGAATCCCCCGCCCAAGTTTAAAAGTTTTGGAGTCCATTTCCAAAAACGGATCCCCTTCCTCCCCCCCTCCCCCAATTTAAAAGGTTTTGGAGTCAATTTTGTGGATATATATATATATATATATATACATAGGCTTCCCCCTTCTATTTACAAAAAAATATATATATATATATATAACCTATTCTAGGTTACCTTCTATCAACATACCAAGTTTCAATAAAATCTACCTTAAAAACTGCAAAAAATTGGATATGATACTTCCTTCCCTATTTGAAGGGTTTGGGGGTGGATTTTTGAAAAATAAAAAAAAATGCTAATTTATCCTTTCTGACAAATAGTCCGCATACCAAATTTCAGCGTCGTACTACAAAAATTGCGGAATGTTTTTTACAAACTTCCAACCCCCATTTTAGGGAAGTGGGGGTAAAACGGGACAAAAAGTAGCCTAAAACCTATTCTAGGTTACCTTCTATCAACATACCAAGTTTCAATAAAATCTACCTTAAAACTGCGAAAATTGATATGATACTTCCTCCCCTATTTGAAGGGTTTGGGGGTGGATTTCGAAAAAAATATGCCATATTTTTTTGTTTCTGACATATAGTCCGCATACCAAATTTCAGCGTCGTACTACAAAAATTGCGGAATGTTCCATTCAAACTTCCAACCCCCATTTGAGGGAAGTGGGGGGTGAAAACGGGACAAAAAGTAGCCTAAACCTATTCTAGGTTACCTACTATCAACATACCAAGTTTCAATAAAATCTACCTTAAAACTGCGAAAAATCGGATATGATACTTCCTCCCTATTTGAAGGGTTTGGGGGTGGATTTTTGAAAAAAAAATATGCCATATTTTTTCGTTTCTGACAAACAGCCCGCACATCAAATTTCAGCGTCGTTCTACAAAAATTGCGGAATGTTCCATTCAAACTTCCAACCCCCATTTGAGGGAAGTGGGGGTGAAAACGGGACAAAAAGTAGCCTAAAACCTATTCTAGGTTACCTACTACAACATACCAAGTTTCAATAAAATCTACCTTAAAACTGCGAAAAATCGAATATGACACTTCCTCCCCTATTTGAAGGGTTTGAGGGTGGATTTTTGAAAAAAAAAATGCCATATTTTTTCGTTTCTGACAAAGTCCGCATACAAATTTCAGCGTCGTACTACAAAAATTGCGGAAGTTCCATACAAACTTCCAACCCCCATTTGAGGGGAGTGGGGGGTGAAAACGGGACAAAAAGTAGCCTAAAACCTATTCTAGGTTACCTACTATCAACATACCAAGTTTCAATAAAATCTACCTTAAAACTGCGAAAAATCGAATATGACACTTCCTCCCCTATTTGAAGGGTTTGGGGTGGATTTTTGAAAAAAAAATATGCCATATTTTTTCGTTCCTGACAAACAGTCCGCACATCAAATTTCAGCGTCGTACTACAAAAATTGCGGAATGTTCCATTCAAACTTCCAACCCCCATTTGAGGGAGTGGGGGGTGAAAACGGGACAAAAAAGTAGCCTAAAACCTATTCTAGGTTACCTATAACACATACCAAGTTTCAATAAAATCTACCTTAAAACTGCGAAAATCGAATATGACACTTCCTCCCCTATTTGAAGGGTTTGGGGTGGATTTTTGAAAAAAAAATATGCCATATTTTTTCGTTTCTGACATATAGTCCGCATACCAAATTTCAGCGTCGTACTACCAAAATTGCGGATGTTCCATACAAACTTCCAACCCCCATTAGGGGAGTGGGGGTGAAAGCGGGAATAAAAGTAGCCTAAAACCTATTCTGGGCTACCTACTATCAACATACCAAGTTTCAATAAAATCCGTTCAGCCGTTTAGGCGTGAAAGCGTAACAAACAGACAGACAGACAGACAGACAGACAGACGAGATACTTTCACATTTATAATATTAGTATGGATACAAGAGTTTTAAGAATAACGACCATTTAATAAGGCAGCCGGTGTTTACTGATTAAAATGAGTTAACGAAGACCTTGATTAAGATTAATATCATAAAAGCGATTTTAAATTTAAACATGGAAATGTCGTGCCGTATAACTGTATAGTTATTATAACCCCTAGTACCTCGTTATTTTCTTGAGAAGGAAAGCTTAACCTTTGTGCGTATGTATTTTGCAGCAAACAATATAGCAACAGAGAGCAACAGGTTAGTCTTCTGCCACATAGTTAAGGATTATGCTATCATCTGCGTTTCGTTTTTGATCCTAAGCCGTTTTACTATTTTTTTGAAAGAGAGAAAGATAACATTTTTATTTGGTATACAAATCCACAACATAGTTCAATTTATATAAAAAAGAAAACAAGGAAAAACTTAACATGAATAACGTAACAATATTATTTTCTATTATATTTTATTGTTTTGTAAACATTATTTTAACTTATGAATAGCCATTAGCTTAACTGTAATATATTGCTGTATTAAGATATGATAAAGTTATATTGCAACATAGCTATGAGGAGAAAGGGCCGTATCAACCACCCGGGACCAATTCTGGTTTCACTACGCAGTTATTCCTTCAGATCGAATCTACGAACACTGAAATCACGCATCGATTTAGTGCAATCCTTAGACCATTAGACTCAGATGTAGTATTTATTGTTTAGTTGCTCTAGCTTCGTTCATAACCAAACTAATACTGTAAAAAGTTTAAAAGAGTCACTATCGAGTTACTTGCCGGCTGTTCTCGAAGATCCTACTAATTCAAAACCGGTAATAATAAATTGAAATTGAAAAATGCTTTATTCAAATAAACCTGTACATATACTTTTGATTCGTCAGAACAGTTTTTTTTTATTAAATGAAATGACTCTACCACCTGTTCGGAATGTTGTTATCTAACAAGAAGACTCCGGCAAGAAAAAGATAATATTAATTGACGATTCAAAAGTATCTGTAAACAATTTATTGAATAAAGATATTTAGAGTTTGAAGCGACGATACGTTGACGTGAATTCTATTCTATTTTGACTTCGTCCACGCACATCAGTGACCGCTCGCCCCGAGCAGTCCTGAACGGTTCGTTGAGTCTTCAACCTGAGCGTACAGCCGGCTAAAATCGTCTACCTAACACCTATATGCTGTGGTATTAAGTTTAGGTGAAGTCTAGAACATAACAGAGGCATATCGCTTAAAAGGTATTTCAAAGAATAAATACCTAAGTATTGGCATACATTTAACTCTATCTAATACTATATATTTTCGAATGGACTTTCACAGGTGATCTTTACAGCTTCAACGAGAAAGTGGCGAACTAGAGCCATTACTTTTAGTGGTGCATCTTGACAAAAAGCAAACAAGGCTCCAATTATCCGCCTTATTGGCCGAGCGCGGCGGGTTAAATCATCCTTCTTCTTCCTATTTGTCGTACGGGCGGTCCCCTCAACTCGATGACTCGTGCGCCTAGATTGTGGGTTGAGCTAAGTCATTCACTACTGCTTTTACTACCAGTCTAGTAAAGGAAATTGTGGCTATAATAAACTTCGCAAAAATGGAGACCCGATACACGGTCTGTTGTCAGACGTCTCCTGGATATGTCGTAACACACAAGGGGTTATTAAACTATACTAAAGTTCTCAGATTCCCATCTCCATACCTCAGACTAGAGTTATGATTACCACATATTAACGAATTTTAAAATACTAAAAAGATAATTTAAATGCGACAATTGTTTACCTAACACAGTGACGTTAAAAAGTCATGCCATTATAAATGTCATCAGCTCATTCATTATATGTCCCCACTGAGGGGCACGAGTCTACGCGTATAGGGTAGGCCTTAGTCGTCCACACGGGCCCAATGTGAATTGGCTGATTTCACGCACAACCTTTAAATCTCTTCGTAGGCGTGCGCAGGTTTCCTCACGATGTTTTCCGTAAGAGCATCGGATAAACGTTTATATATTTTTTTTATTTGAAATGACATTGGTACGTGGCGGCATTTCGAATCGGAAGGCAACAAGATCTAAGCTGCCTACATAAAAAAATTAACTCTATTATGTCCACCACTCTGGTGTCTGACATATGCATTCGAGTCCCTAACCGATCTTCAAGGCTTGATCGACTGTTCACTCTACCTGTGAGCAAAAACAATGTGTCATTTCATAACCCCATAAACAGATTTTTTCCGGAATATAACTCCCTCTCACAAAATTACACTGAGGCTCCTGACATCTACAATTCGACTGTCACTAAATGGTAGTTGAGTACTTCCTTTCGAATTATAAATAAAATTGTATAAAAATTGAATGTACATAGTCAATCTGTTAGCAGTTATGTCTACTTTTATAACTTAGCTTAACACAATTTTATTTTATTTTATTATGTATACGGTTTTGGATGATCGTGCTGTATACCCATGATTGTGGTGTTACAGTACTCCCAAAACCTAAAAACCATATTCAATGTTTATATTGTATTTAGTGTAATGCTGTTTTGTGTATCAAATAAATAAACAGTTCACACCAATGCTCTCAGAAACCATTAAAAATATATGGAAATAGTAATACGAGTATTTGTATACTTTTGAAAGATCGTAATATTAGATCACTTGATCTATCAGTCAATATTACCATGATGATAACTTGAGTCATAAACATTTATGTCTTTCTTTGGTACGCACATAAATAATATTCGTGATCTTATGTACACTGCGTCTACGTTTGCGAACATCGAATAATTCCTAAATATAATATTCGTCGTTTTTCTTACTGTATACAACCCCTCCAGAGGGATTATGGTTTTGAGTTATTCTCCTTTGTTACAGAAATCTATTATGCCTCGATGTTTTATAGAAAACGTACTCGTAAGTAAGAAACAAAGAGTCGCCGGCTCTATGGGACTAATGGATTTCCTCTAACGTCACTACCAAGAAAGTCTAGCAGGAAACCGGAGGAAATATGCTAACAAAACAGTAAGTTTTAATCAAAAAAATAATATAATAATTTTCAGTATGAAATAAGCAGTGCCTTTGTACAATTTTTTGCGTGTATCTGTTTTTATTGTATTACTGTGTGCATAAATAATTAAATAAATATTATATAATATTTTAAAATAACTTGCTAATTTTACACTGAAAACACATGATTAACACTGAACCCCGAAACTATGAGAGAAGAATGCCTAATTAAGCAGGGGACTGTATACTTCAAATGATTGAATGAAGTAGAACTCAAGCAGGAACGATGAATTGCAAGCAATATTTCAGATTCCCAACGGATTTTATAAGCTCAATGGTGTTCACTGCTAGTTATCAGATCACGTGTCGTTGAGGCAGGTCGTCCGTCAGCAATGGACATACTCGTATAGACAGCAACACTTAAATAATGATGACGGTCATTTAGTTCGTTGTTTTTTTTTTGTTATAAGGCGACAAGAGCAAACGAGCCAGAGAATCACCTGATGGAAAGTGATCATCTCCGCCCATGATCAACGGAGACACCAGAAGTGTCACCGGTGCGTTGTTTGCCTTTTAGGAAGGAATACGCTCTTTTCTTGAAGGTTCCAATGTCATATTTTCCAGGGAATGCCGCTGCTGGGAGGTCGTTCCATAAAAGCAGAGGGCGTGGAAGAAAGTTGCGCATAAATCGAACGGTTGTAGAACGCCAACTATCAAGATGCAAGAAGGCAGCAGTATAAGATCGAAAAATTCTTTAGAACACTCCCCGTTAGGGTAAAAGCGGATAGATGCCCCTGTAGGAGAGATGCCCCATACATCAATGTTTCAAGGATGATTTTTGCTGTTCAATATAAAATATACGTAGACAATAATTCTTGAGCTTGTTTTACATCAGAATCTTATTTAAACCGGTTTCTTATCATTCCTATTTTGATGTTACTCCTTCATTAACAAAGCTTTCGAATCTAATATTCAAAATAACACAAAGGCCACAAGAAAAAAAAATAAGCCTAACGTAACTCCAATTTCAACATAAAGAAATATCTTTGAATTAATAAATTCAAAACAGAATATCATACTTAAAGCGAACATTTACATTTCCGAGCTGCTAAAGCAGTCTGAGATGTTCTCAAATACGTCTAATTTAGTTTATTTTATAAATAAAGGGAGGTGAGTTGATTATATATTCTCAATATGGGAGCTTACGTCTGATATAATTCTGAAAATCGAGTAAATATTCCATATTGTGTCTTTTGATGATGCTAACAATATAATGCAATGGAATCATAAATTATAGGTATATAATTTAAGGGTAGTTGTATTAGTACTCTACAGATGCTTGAAAAGACGATGTAAGGAATGATAGTGTTTCTTGATGAATACTTAAACTTAATTTCTTTGCATTCAAGTAATGATTTAGAAATGAAGGCTCCGATCTGCCAAACAAGTGATGGTAGTAGCTGAAGTCCCCTTACGGCTTAAATTTTATATTTTTGGGGTTTTCATTATTTTGCGTTTTCCTTAACTAGCCTACTCATTATTTAAAGCAACTTCCATAACTAATATTAAAACAGTAGTAGATAGTTACTGTATTTACGTACCTACACCCAATTTAGGTGTTCCTTGGTGAAGTTATCAACTTCACCAAGAAACTTATGTGCGTTATCAACTCTACTTCATATTTATTTTTATATGGCTCACAGTAATGAAATTAAGATATCATTTTGTTTGTTCACAAATTAATAAATTAATTTAACACTCCATGTTTAATACAAAAAAGGATTTAAGATACTTACACACCCCAACACTAACACATCCACAAATAGTCAAAAAAAGTCACACAGCACAACACAAACACAAAAAAGGATTCTAAAACCGTTCTTTTCAATTGAGAACTCACATTATATATTTAAATATACACCGTTGGCTTTTCTCTTTGATTTTCGCGCCACTGTGGCAAATGCGTAACAGTAGGCGTCCAGACGGTTATGTATCGCGTCGCTCACTGAAACCCGGCCTGCTACCTCGCAATTTCCAGCCAATATTTACCTGTGAAGCCTGTTGCAATACTACGAGCAGGTTAGCAGCAATCAATATTTTACAAAAATATTAATATCTACAACAATAACAGTATTGTGATTAGATTTTAAGTTATGTTTATCGAGATAAAGCACAAATGCTTTAAAATCGAACGTAATATTTTTGGGGAAAAAGCGTCGCAGTGTCATTTGTACTATTGTATCACTATTGTACTAATGGTACTATATTCCGGACCACCGCAGTGCCATATGAACCATTGGATAGTACCATTGATACTGTGGTTACTATGTGGTAGACTCGGCACTGAGTCGTCTTGGTAAGTACTACAGCAGTGCCTGATATTGTTCCCTGAAATAGTAAGATTTGGGTTAGATGGCGCTGGGTGATCCGTTATAAATATCCACAGAGTGGATATTTATTTTATTTGCAATTCTTTCTCCATGAATATTATGCTTACATGGAGAAAGAAATAGGCTTACGAGCTCACCATAGTTATTATAATTGTTGTTTGTAAATAAAGTCCCCATGAATTAGTTGATTCTTGTTATATTTGTCACCGTTATCACTAGGCGGAGGAACACTTTCCATCGGTTGATTCTCTTGCTCGTTTGCATAATATAAAAAAATGCAATTAATTTTCACTTACTAGTTCTTAAAGATCCTAAAAAGTACACTGCCATGACAATCACAGCTAAAATGAAAATAGGTTTATAAATTGCCCAGAAAAGGAGATAGCTCTCAAAGAGCTAACCTTTTTCCGTACCAATTTCACTAGACGCAGAATGTTTATTTTTATATCACAAACATTTTGCTAGCGTCACTCGTATATCGAGTGAGGAATCTACTGTTGATTGATTAGGGTATAGAGCATAGATATAGGATCGCTAATTCTAAATCTATGGTGTAGAGTGCTTGCTTCATCGGTAGGTTTTGTGAATATTGTTTCTGCAGTCAAATGTTTTCTTATTAAAAACTTATACATATCAATACATTAATTTATAAATACGTACCTTTAAGTATGAACGTTGTTGTGTGGCCAGCGTGTTGGATTACTGGCTGCAGCCCAATCTTTTCATGCTGTACGGGAAGGCCTATACCCCGCAGTCGACCAGTAAAGGCTTATCGTAATGATGATATATATGCATTTGAACGCATGGTGTCCTGCCTTTTTAACCAAATCGTACTACAAATTTTAATTCAGTCAGGGCTAGGTAAAAGTATGACGACCTAGATCTAGCAACCCCAGGTAACATTTATCGCCGTTTCTAAATAGAAACTTTGTTTATCAAAATGACACTTACCTTATTATTTATCCCTAATGAAAACCAAAGTGTCCCGATACGTACCTACATTTCAAGGGTTTTCAAGGTAACAGTGAATAGGCATTATTTGAATTTACGTAATACACCTTATAAGCAGCGCAGATGACGTACTTTTTATCCGCTAAAATAGATCACTTACAACTATACCGAGTAACGCAAACGACGGACTTAAAGCACCACGTACAAAAAGTCCCCCGAATACCGGAGGACATGTAGGGAGCAGCAACGCACATGGCGGATTTTAGTCCGCGGTGAATATTGGGTTTTTTAGCGTGCACCTCTCTACATTTCCGGACAACAAATGATCGCACACCCCGTGTGCGTTGAGTCCGCGGTAAATCCGCGGCAGACTTACCGCGGGCTTAATTTTATTTAAGGAGCGTACTTAAGCTCTTAGGCTGAATCTCGTCACTTGCAGTCAAACGCACTCAAGTTTTTGGTAAAAAATTTGAGTGCGTGTAGTAGACACGATTCCTTGGCGTGACAATTGATAGTCCGGACTCTACGGTGTAAATTCCAAAATCTCTCACGAAACTTACAAATCTATACTAATATATAAAGCTGAAGAGTTAGGCTATAGGCTATATATCATCACGCTACGAGTAATAGAAGCGGAGCAGCAATGAAGAATGTTTCAAAATCGGGGGTATAAAATATTTTTAGCTAAAAAAAAATCTGTTATTGACCCCGAAACCTTTAAAGTTGGAGGGAGGGGAAATCCTATGTATAGTGATAAATGAAAGTACCGTGTTAACCCGAATTTAATGCGAGCGAAGCCGCGGGCAAAAGCTAGTGTCAAATATAGACCTAAAGAACGGTGCGAAGGCAAACTTACCGTCTCAAGCGACTAGTAATAATTTTTGGTGCGTCATCAATCTCGCAGTAATCCGGGTGAGCGCACTCTTCGCGACGACACCTGAGCCCTTCGTTACTGGTATGAACGATTTGTTATTTATGTAAATTATATCAACAGTATATTAAGGCGACATACATTTTGGAGACCGCGTCTTGGCAAGCGTAACATAGGATGCCCTCCGGCCCCATGGACCGACGACTTGCGCATGGTCGCCGTTGTAGGCTGGATGAGAAAAGCGGAGGACCGGGATATCTGGCTCAAAATGGGGGAGACCTATGTCCAGCAGTGGACTGTGATAGGTTGAACAAGATACGTTTTAGAAAGTCTTAAATCTTATTTTCTTTGAAAAACTACTTCATAAAACTAACACACACATTAGATTTTGATGCCTGTGATTCAGAGGTCGTCTACTCACCAAAGGTTTTGAGTTTGAGCCCTGTGCAGTACAAACGTTTGTGTGCATGAACTTATCTGATTTTATTGGGCTTGGTGTTTTCTAAACAGATTACGTAGGTATGTTTTTAATATAAAAATAAGAACGTTTCATTATTAATTGTTTCGTACATGATATTAGTTAAATAATTTAATAGTTATACATATTATGTTTTTTTTTACGTTAATAAGTGTTTTTTGTAAGCCTAAATTGAAAAAAAAATAGTTCCTTGTTAATTTTATTATTTAAGGTTCAGCAATAAAGGAGGAGGCTTCAGCTTTCTCGGAGGTAGGTTTGCCTTCCTTGAAGCCATTGCGGAAACGCCTCCTCACAATCTTCAGGTGGCGCATGCTGCCAGTTCCTGTGGTCTTCCTGTGCTACGCCTTCACGGACCAGTGGTTTGAATGTAGCTTTGCTGCTGGGAAACCACACTGAGCACATTTCAGCTAGCTACATGACACGGTGTTATTGTCCATAATATGAACAATCACATTATAATTTATTAATGACCCGTGGGATTCAAAACCAAGGACGCCGGACCTCGCGGCAATCTAATCTAATCAATGCACACAATGTAATTCAGCAGTTGCAGTTCTCTTAAACTCTTCATCATCATCAGCTCATTAAACGTCCCCACCGAGGGGCACGAGCCTATCCGTATCGGGTGATTAGGCCTTAGTCATCCACGCGGGCCCAGTGCGGATTGGACGACTTCACACACAACCTTCGGATCTCTTCGCAGCCGTGCATGAAGGTTTCCTCACGATGTTTTCCTTCACCGAAGAGCGTCAGATAACGTACATATATTTTCGAAAATTCGAAAACACCTTGGTACGTGGCAGGATTTGAACCTCAGCCCTCCCTGTAGGAAGGCGACAGTCCACACCATTGAGCCACCGACGCTCTAAACTCTTATGAAGCTGTTTTGTAATTGTTTTATATTAGGATATAGAACATTAAAAATAACAAATACATATAAAGTTTACCTGTGTAATATTTGTTATTTTTAAAGTAAATATCTCGATGTTAAGCACATATCAGAATGTTTTTATTTCCTTCACTTCCCCTGACAATATTAATAAGAAGGTAATTAGATTTTGCACCATGTAATAAATAAGTGGTAACTCCATTTATTACGTCGTTTATAATATAACCCATGAGAGTACAACCCACCACATACTTAATTCCGTATTTAAATACAGCATTCTGAACTCTAAGTCATTGACGATAAGGCCAATTGACGCAACGTTAAACCGAAAACATGCATGTCAAATTTAATAACCACCTGCAAGCATTCGAACAATTTGATATTGGCGAAAATATCTTAAATTGGCGTTTAAAATTGTGATCATAAGATTTGATCATATTGATTTCGGAAGTTTATGTAAACGAAAGGCAAATTGAGTGAGGAAGTTACGCGCCTTTAAATTAAAAAGTTGGGCGGAAACGTATTTTAGTTAAATCAAATTTAAATTAACAAGTCTGTGTGAATTGATTCTCGCGATAAATTTACTTTAATTACTGAATCTTACAGGATAATTGTCTTCAAAAAAGTTATTTCCTTTTAATAATTAAACAATTATTATATCTATTGGTTTATAATTCTTGTTTAATTATATCTACCACTACTTCCATAACAAATCACTTCAAAAACCCTAAAGTTAGTAATTTTGACCGAGTGTTAAGTCCCATTGATCATAAGTCTGGCATTCACTAGCAAGCACTATAAGCAAGCAAGCTGTTGATTGACTACAGTCACTTATAAAACAACTAAGACACCAATTAGGATAACAAACAACAACGAATTTTACGAACTCAAGCTACCCAAGACCATACTATGTATCTCAAATAAGTAATTTCATTACTATCATCTTGTAATGATTGTCATCATCGCGTGAGTCGACAAACTCAGTTCTCAATGATTATATTAATTAATTGCATTAAAATTCAAATCACTAACATATATTTAAACATATTATTATGTTATAATAAAAATAAACAATAAAATATTCGTAAGTAAAACGCAGTAACTCGATTTAAGAAAACTGCACTTCTATAACATACATTACAAATCATTGATACTTATTATACATAAAAATAATAAGTGCCATTAATAACACAAAGAAAGAAAATAGTTGATTGAGTATATGAAACTGTGTGTGTGATTGGTATGTGGATACCAGAATCGTTAGCATATAACTTAAGTATTATATTTAAAAAAATATTACAAAAATTCTAAAAACATTACTCGAAGTCAAATAAGTACTGTTAATTATGTTAAAAATGTTTTTTTATTAAGTTTGAAATTGTGTCTAACAAAGCAAAACATACTCGTACGCAACAAAAACGTAAGAAGAATCGTAAAACAAAAATAGGTGCTTTCTTCCAAGCAATTTGTGATATTCAAATTGCAAACATAAAAAGCCGAGGCAAATCATCCACAAGAGATATTTGAGTCAGCGTCAAGTCTGTATTTTAATTCAAATCACGACTGCCGTTCGGTCTAAAAAAAAATACTAAAAGGGAAAAGTAAATCAAGCTGTAGAATATTGCGTCTCTGCCGGGGTCTCCCGCGGAGGCGGGAGCAGCGACATTTGATAAAGCAAACTAACTAAATAGGTTTTATTTTTCAATAACAGCTGCACGGTTTTCAAATGATATGTTAACATTTTTGCAGGTTTCTTGTGGCTAGCGAAAAGTGTAAATGAAGGTGTAAATGAAAGGTGTATATGAAGTAGGTAATAACACCTTCTGTCAACATTCACACAGCGAATTTTGATTAAATATTGAAACAAAAAATCAGATCAACTCACTTAAGTACCTGCATGCATACATTGCACTGATTCCGTAAATAATCACAGAAACAGACGTACTTAAATCGATAGACACAAATGTACGTTACAGAAACTAAACCAAGAATCGAACATAAAATTGAGTAGCAGACTTCTCAACTCAACAATTACACCAAATCAAATTATATATTTAAAATGAGGATCCTGGACCGTCTAGATAACCTTTTTAGCTTTACCACCGCAACCTTTCGACTACGCAATTATTTCTGTGTTCAACCTATTGCTTGTTTCGCGAAGGAGTGTTAATGACAAAAAATAAGGTACCTATGCCTTGAATAGCTTTAGAAAAATATATTGACGTGAAACCCTTTAAAAAGATAAAACAACCTTAAAATCATTAGCCTTATTAAGTATGTATGCATTTTTTTGCTTTATGCTAAACGGTGTGTCGCGTTGGAGGACCGGTCTCTACCTATAAAATCACCTATATCCGTATTAACAGATATATTTATAGACAACTGTAATTATCAGCCTAGTTTTAACAAATATATAGGTACTTTAGTACTCATATAAGTACCATGAAAAGTCCTCAATCCTTTTTTTCTCGTTAGTCACGTGCTGAGTCGAGTCTGTGATTATGCAACTCACACGGATTGTGTGTGGTATGCTCTGCACGGCCACGGTCATGATTTGATTTGTATAATGAGCTGATATGATGGAAGGGTTTTACGTAAAGATCTTTTTTTATTGAACCTATTCAAGGTACATTATTCATTGAAAGCGTGTTTTTTTTCATTTTTATTTCATGCTTTTTGTAAGGACACCTTAACCTTATTATTACACACACCAAGCTCGTTATTTTCTAGTCGCCATTTTGTAATAGCGGCCATAGATTTGAAATTTGTCATATACTGTTTATCATTCTACCAATTCTATCTACTTATCAAGCACTTTTATTTGACTTTGTGAGGGTGTTTTTTGAAAAATATATGATATGCGCCATTTTAAGGCAGCGGCCATCTTGGACCAATTTTCATCAAACATGAGGTATTTACCTTTCAAACAAAAAAAAATTAAATCGGCTCAGCCGGTCGGTAGCATCGATTCCACGGACAGACAAACATACAGACACGTCAAACTTAATGCACTCCGCTGTTTTTGCGTTAAAAAGTTGTAATAGGAAGCATTTGTTCATAATGCCACAGTATTATTAACGGGGTGTTAACGACCAATTTAATATAATTTCTTCACAACACTAGCAGATTATAATCATTATAAGTAAAAGTTTTTTAATATCTTTCAGACATATTTGTTAGTCCCACATCAAAAATAAAATATAATAAATAAAGAGTCATTTGTTCGTAGGTATTATGCCAGTGCCCTTGAGTTCAGATTCTTAATAACAGGACAAATGCAATTTATCTGTCAAAATTTACAATCTCCCCGGAGGCCAATTATGGTTGTCATTATAATGTTCCGTGTGGGATTACTCAACATTTTGAAGGAATAATTTTACCAGCATATTTTGCGACCTATTTGGTGTAATGGTTGAATCGTTCGGCTACTACACCCAGGGTTCCGGGTTCGATCCCCGTGCAGTTCAAACATTTGTGTGCATGAACATGTCTGTTTGTATTAGTCATAGAAACCTATATATAATGTATGTTTTTACAAAAAAAAGGTGTCGTGGTATGTTTATCCATTGTTTGGTACACGTAATACAAGTTTCGCGCTACTGGCGGCTAGATGGCGCTGTGAGTTGATATCTAGTAGACTGCATAGTAATTTTGTAGACATATTAGCACCATAGTTTCAAACTTAAAATATGTACGGATACTAAATTTTATTAATGTGTATTCATTATCATTTCGCATGTACACACACACACATATTATTGTAATTAGGTTGTGAGATACTTAGGTTCCCTTCCTCAACTAGGCTGAGCTAAAGTTTTTATAAGTTTGGTAGACTCGATACGATATCATCTAGTTAGGTTCCATCGCAGAGCCAGATATCGTCCCGTGAAATAGAAAGTGCTTGCACTTCTCCATGTCCATGTCTCCATTGTCCATGTCTCAGCTGCGTATGTTAGCACGGGTAGGACGCATTGCTCAAAGACTTTCGTCTTTAAGCATTGCGAAATAGTTGACGTTAGGACATGACGTAGCTTACCGAATGCCGCCCAGCCCAACTGAACCCTCCTACGAGCCTCTCTCTCGAAGTTATGCCGGCCAAGTTGGATGGTTTGGCATTGATGGATCTCAATTAATTCCGCTCTGTCATGGTCAGGCGTATCACTTACCATCAGGTGAGCGTCCTGACTGTCCTGTTGTACACATTTTAACGTAAAATATTTAATTTTCGCAATTTTGTAACAGTAATGCAATAGTAGTAAATATCACTAAGACATTTTCTCTATTTCAAGATAACCAGGTTACATGTATTTGAGAAAACATTATGGAACATCTACATAACTAGTTTACCTACTGAAAATAACATACCCAGTAATAATGTGTTTCGCTTTGCAGAACATAAAAGGTCACATTTATTGCCCTTACTAATAACTGCGCTAAGTGCATGGCTGTATTAAGAGTCTATCAAGCTTACAGTTCCTATTCTGTAACATATAAAGTACGTTACGTGAGTTTGTATATATTTGACTCTATTTTATATAATAATAATCCCAGCAAAAACATTGTACAAAATGTTGCCAGCACGACCACATAAGGTTTGCGCTGTGAAAAAGATATCAGATCTCATGTAGAGCCAAGCATCTGTATGTACATGACCCAACTCTACCGACCCTTCAACTAATTCTAGATATCAAGTAAATATGTATGGCTTGGCTGTTTCGTTACTTACTTTAGACCAGAAATTAAATAACCTAATTTTTATGAATGATTTGTTGCATTTATTTGATAACTATTGTTTGACGTCGAAATAAAAATCCTTAAATAGATAAATAATATCCACGGCTGTAAAAGGTTGTAGAGTGATATTGATGTTCTGGTGAATTCATCATCAGCCCCACCGGGGGACACGAGCCTACCCGTAGAAGGTGCAAAGGCCATAGTCGTCCAAGCGGGCCCAGTGCGGATTGGCCGACTTTACGCACAAACTTTGAATCTCTTCGCAGGCGTGCGCAGGTTTCCTCACAATGTTTTCCTTCACCGTATGAGCGTCGGATAAACGTACATATGATTTCGAAAATTCGAAACCACATTGGTACGTTATTTGAACCTGCGCCCTCCAGATCGGAAGGCAACAGTAGGTGAATTGGTATAAGTAAAAATCATATGTCTCACATACATAACACACCTTCAAGAGCCCTTATACTCTGGTCTAGATGTGGCTTAAGGCGCAAATTTCCTAAAGAAAATGACCACCTTAGGAAATTCTCAATGATCAGTCTCGAGAAAAGAAGACAAACTACTGATTTCACAATTTTGTACAAAGTTTTTCAAGGACATTTTTGCGAACAATTTGTAAACCAAATAGACATGAAGGTAAGCCAATACACATTTCTCATTTATTTAATGTGCCAGGAATCAACAACAATGTGTTCAAAATTTCTCCTTAATTAACGATGAAGCGATTCTTCAATAAAATAATTACTCTCGCACTGACATTTTTAACTGTAAGTACATTGAGTTCATTTTAAAAGATCTATAAATCACAAAATATGTACAAACTATTAAATTTGTTTGAGTAAGTGGAATTCATGTCAATCCTATTCGGCTTATTCGTTCTTCTTTGCATATTATTGGTTAAAATGCTGATTACAATCTGTAATTGGGATATACAGATTGTAATCAGCGTACTGACTACTGGAAAGTCGCACTCATCGTTCCTATTCACAAATCGGGCAACAAAAGCAATTGTGAAAATTACCGCCCCATCAGTATATTGCCCTGCATCCCTAAATTATTTGAGTCCGTTACTTACGACCACTTCTATTACCACCTTAAGACTTTTATTTCAGACAAACAGCACGGCTTCGTAAGAAATAGGTCTACAGTAACTAATCTTTTAGAGTATAAAAACTATTTATGTGAAGCTTTTGCCGGCGCCGGGCAAGTGGACGCTATATACACAGATTTCACTAAAGCGTTCGATAGGGTGAGTCACTTTTTGCTGTGTATGAGTATAATTTTAGAGTATAAAAACTATTTATGTGAAGCTTTTGCCGGCGCCGGGCAAGTGGACGCTATATACACAGATTTCACTAAAGCGTTCGATAGGGTGAGTCACTTTTTGCTGTGTAAGAAATTGGCCCGCCTTGGTATCCACGGAAATCTCTTGCGCTGGATACAATCTTATCTCAACAATCGAAGTCAAATTGTTGCCCTCAAAGGATTTCAATCTTTACCTGTGCATGTCGCGTCTGGTGTCCCACAGGGCTCACACCTTGGCCCCTTATTTTTCATAGTCTTTATAAATGATTTGATAACTTCAATATCGAGTCCATGTCTTCTCTACGCTGACGACTTAAAAAATTTAGGTTGATAAATGATTCTTTCGATTGCATCAAATTGCAATGGGATATCGTTGTTGTCTCTAAATGGTGCCAAAAAAATGGTATGCATCTAAACGTAAAAAAATGCTTCTCAATATCTTTCACTAATAAAAGATACAATACGTCGTTTGATTACCGACTAAATGATAATATCTTAGAGCGTAAGACCACAGCAAGAGACCTCGGCGTACTATTTGACCATAAACTTACATTTCGTGAGCACTATGCTTATCTCTAAAGTAAGGGTTTACAGCTTCTCGGGTATAAATGAAGCTCAACCTAGTGCAAAATCAAAGAAAATGATGTGTCAACATAGGTAGGATATCAATCTGGCTCGATACTAAAAAATAAAATGTACCATAATTATAATGTTGATTGTTATCTGTTTTGTTGTCCAAATAAATAAAAAATAAATAAAAATAAAAATCTCCTTATTAATCCCGATTTATCTCGTCCATAATACTCATGATATTAGTATTAATTAGCTGCCGGATCGAATAGTGAGACAGTCTATGAAAGTTTTTGATACATTACGTTGCGTACGTAAGTAACTAAATAGAAGAACCATTTTCGGATCACAAGTTTAGAGGGACAATTTGACACTTACGTAACATTAGGTTGGATATTTGTGTCCGATTGAGAACTTCAAAAAAAGTTAAATTTATTTTCATAAAAATAAATTTAATTTTTTTTTTGTAGAGCGTAGATTTTAGCAGCCATTCAGAACATCGGAACAAGTAGAGGTTAAAAGTGTGACTCTTCTATTGTGTATTTGTAAAAAAAACATATATACCGAATTCCTATATATTTGATGATATCTCTCTCTTTCTCATAGGTCTACCCCATTTTGCCCCAGATATGTCGGACCTGCGTTTTTCTCAACTAGCCTCCAGCAGCGAACTTTTGCAAGTCATTGGGCAGGATACTACGCTTGTCAATGCGTTTCTGATCTTAATTAATATTATAATATTATGTTATGTCAGGTAAACTAGTTAAAGTCACATAATTATACAAAACACAAATCGTCGTTTTTGTTGTCTCTTAGAGACCATAAGATTAAGAATTGACTATTGTTGGTAAATAATTATGAATGATAGGTACCTACTTATATTTCAATTACCGTAAAACATAAAAACTTTACGATTGGTTTGAACACAAAATCACTGTACCTCTTAGTAATAAAGTTTATTGTTTATCAAAGCTTTACCTACAACCATTACATTTAAGTAATCTATTGAATCACCTGAAGTGAAGTGCTTTTATCTNAATCATCAGCTTTTAACGGCTTCCTGCTGAGCACGAGCCTTCCCACAAAGCATATTATGGGGAGATTGGGCCCTAACCTAGTATGCGGGCCCAATGCGCACTTGGGTGTTAAAGTCTACCATCCTAAATTTGCAGCCGGGACCGACGGTTTTACGTGCCTTCCCAAGCACGGAATCATCTTTAAAAATAAAATATCCAGACATTCACACAGCTCCATCTAGCCCCAAGTTAAGCGTGAAGCCTGTAGTATGGGTACTAAACAACGAATAAATATACTTATATACTTTTTTTTTGTAAATACATGCATATTATACATAGAAACACCCAGACCAATACAAACAGACATGTTCATGCTGAAAATGTTTGTAATGCCCGGGATCGAACCCGGAACCCTTGGTGTTGTAGCTGACGTCTCAACCGTTACACCAAATGGGTCGTCCTTATTATCTTTCTTTTCGGACAATCGGGTGGTCCCAGCGCCGGATCTTCAATTTTTTGGTGGGGCAAATTTAGAAATGCCGCCCCGCCCTCTTTTATTTATTTTACCTTTATCATCCTATATTATTTCACTAATTTATATAATAGGTCCTCAAATTGATTGACATTTGGACAAAGCTGCAACTTTTTACGCAGCTGTGATCAGTTTCAGAGATATTACATCTCCTTGTCTTACTCCTCGGTGCCAATGATAAGCCAATGGTAAGCTCTTCATGTACTCGGCCTGACATAGTAGCGCTCTCGTACAAACATCTCAACAATTCGATATAGCAGTAGTCAAGTCAGGCACCGTTGGAGGGAATGAAACACAGCCCAAGTCTCGATCGAATCGAAGGCTTTCTCATAGTCCACAAAGCCAAACATAATGGTCAGTTATACTCTCCGCTCTTCTGTATAACCTGCCACAGCGTATGTAATATGTAGTCTATGGTGCTGAAGCCTTTGAGGAACCCGGCTTGTTCGGAGGGCTGGAAATCGTCAAACATATGCGCGAGACGGATCATAATGACTCTGGAGAATAACTTGAAGATGTGGCACAATATCGTAATGGGTCGTTAATTCTTCAATAAGCTTTTAATATCTAAGATAACTCGTAACAGATGTAAAAACGGCAAGATTAGTTTATTTTAGTCATTTTTATAATGTAATGTCGTATGGTCTACCGTTGGGGTACGGCTGCCGACATTGATACAATATTTGTGCTACAAAAAGAGCTTTTATCTACAACCTTAGACCACGTGACTCTCTTAAAGAACAGTTCAAAGAAATAAATTTGTTTTTTTGTAATGTAATTTTTGTATATTTTTGTCGTTCATAAGTGCTTTTTGTAAGCCTAATTTAAATAAATGAATTTTGACTTTAACTTATCATACCCGGAATATTAGGCTCTCTCCAAGCGGATACGAAAACTCGTTCGCAGAGAATTCTACTATTTCAATACAAGGTTAATTAAGGACCTTATTAAGGAGAACAGGGGGCCCAAAGTTTTCCAAAAACCACTTGGCAGGAGCATTCTGGTGAAGCTTAATATAGCAGATGGCCAACTACTCACATTACGCCAACAGATCCTGGAAGAGGTTGAGAAATTCTATGGATTTGTCGAGCGCTCATCAGTACAGACCGAAGACAGCGAAGATCTACGTGCCCTACTAAGGCACCATTGTACGTAGGATATGCCGGATGTTGACGTTAGCGAAATTAGTGCAGCACTGAAGCAACTGAGAAATGAAAGGGCCCCGTGGGATGACGGTATTACGACAGAACTCCTAAACACCGGTGGACAACCCATCCTTAGGACATTAGGTGAGCTCTTTTAATGCCGTCATCTACCTGGGAACTACACTGGAAGCGTGGTCCACAAGCGTTATTAAGAAGGGTGATAAAGCTCTCTTGAAGAATTATAGACCGGTAGCGTTTCTGATAAGCGTCGGTGGCGTCCTTCTCCAGATTGTCCAAGAATAAGTTTACTTGGGCTAAAACTTGACCGGCACAATTTCGGAAGGGAAGCTAGTAGGAGGATTCATTTGGGCTGGGCGGCATCAGGCAAGTTACATCAGATCTTCACGTCGACGATTCCGCAACGCTTAAGGACAAAAGTCTTTGAGAAATACATCCCCATACCAACATACGCAGATGAGACATGGACACTGACTGCGGATTGGTTCAGAAATTCAAAGTTACTCAACGAGCGATGGAGCGTGCTATGTTGGGAGACTCTTATACATAAAATCAGAAATGATGTTATCCGCAAAAGAACTAAAATTACCGGCATAGTTCGCCAGATTAGCGAACTGAAGTGGCAGTGGGTAATGATGTCGCAGAACCGATGGCCGTTGGAGCAGACGAGTTCTGGAGCGGAGACCGCGTCTTGGCAAGCGTAACGTAGGACGCCCTCCGGCCCGATGGACCGACAACTTGCGAAAAGTCGCTGGTGGAGTCTGGATGAGAAAAACGGAGGACCGGAATATCTGGCGCAAAATGAGACCAATGTCCAACAGTGGACTGCGATAGGTTGAATAGAGAGGGAAAAGGTTTAATCACCTTTCTTGAAGAAGAACACCACCACGCCATTGCTCCTCACCTTTGGTGTCGCACCATCACCGATTCCGGAATAAAAAAGCTTCTGAAGGGTCTTAAGCACTGGCGTGCCCCCTACTTTCAAAAGCTCTGCGGTATATCCGTCGTAGGGGTCTAATAACGCTTAAGCTGTTTCATAACCATCCTAACCTCGGCAAAAAAGCAATGTCATTAAAAAGTTACAATTTATCAATTATTGGTATTGATATTAATCAATTAAGTTCTATAATGAAATAAGACTACTCGCCTCAGCTTTTTCGAAGTCACACTGGATGAAAAAGGCGTTTTATTTCCAATTTATTTTGTATATTTTCTTAAAAAACGTGGTCGCTTGATGCAAGTAAAAGGAGCTTAATTGTTTATTTTTATTTTTTTTTCAATTGTAGCTGTCCATCATGAAAATGATATAGCTTTAAAGCAGCTAAGTTGGCATCAATTAACATAGAGAAATAACTACGTAACTTTGAAATAATACACTGCTGCCCTGTATAGAGATCGACGAGAGAGTTTTCGTATACAGCGTCATTCCTCAGATCGCAGCTGCACCCGCCTGCTGACCGTGATCTGCGGGCGCCTATTTAGAACTATGCAAAAAAATGTAATGGTTCAGTAACATGCCTTACTCCGCGCTCCGGTTATCAGTCGTATTTCTATGGCCATGCACTTGTACTATTATTTATTCCGCGGGCAAGTAAGGTAAATGATGAGTGGTCCATTAGTCGGTTTGCCGCCCCCTGACCGTGCCGCCCGGGGCACGTGCCCCCGTCTGCCCCCCCCTAGATCCGGCCCTGGGTGGTCCTACCCAACGTAGGAAAATCGCACAATGTGGCGTTTCCTCGCAGGAGCACAGCTCGCAGGAACAGTAACTGGAACACTCAGTGGGCTGGTACAATTCGGTATTCTCCGCCATTCGCAATAAAATATTAAACGTCGTTTCATTGGTCACTTTATTTGCAATATTGTATTTTTAAATACACTGAAACCAATTAATATTAGGTCAATTCATCAATTGATGTGACTATTAATGTGACGTCATAATGAGCAATGACGTCACATATCAATAATCTCATACAAAATATATGGAAACTTTCCTTTTTGACAGTTCATAAAAAGTGCGTCAACGATTAGTGGTGTCAAATACCCAATTATCGCAAAATCGATGGCCGTTACTGCAGACTGGTTCTGGAGATTGCGTGGTGAGGGACGCATTGAACTTTCGAAAGGTCATTGGTAGAGGCTGGAAAAGAAAATCTGTGGGCCAGGAACGTGATGTAAAATAGGGCAGAACTATTTACTTCAGTAAACTGCGATAGATTAAATAATTAAAAAAACTGGTCAAGTGCGAGTCGGACTTGCCGTCTAGGGTTCCGCAGCATCAAGTAACATAAAATATACTTATGCACCTACTACAGCTTTATTACGACATAATAGTGGCTCACCGTTTATGACGTGTAAAAATATAACTACAGAATACATCCAAAAAATACAAATTTTCATTAATTTCAGAAATAGAAAGGGCTAGTTACAGCTACTAACGTTCTATAACCTAGAGAACGGCAATTGGTATACGAGAAATAATGGCCTTTAAAATTTAAGGAAAAGAACACACTCCCTGCTTTGTATATTTGTATAGTATAATGAAAATGGGGTAATGACGAGTATGGCAGTCCAAGGCCCGTATCCTGAAACGAGACTCAAGCGATGCTCTTTAGAGTTAGAAAGGGATAGCGCTATAATCGATAAATAGCGGCATTCCTTTTTAACTCTATTTAATGAAAGATCAACGCATAAGTCTCGTTCTTGAATCCGGCCCTAAAGTCGTAGATATAACAGACAGCAGGGTAATTTCTTAAATAGATCAATATAAAAATACTAAACCTTTTGACATTAACTCTTTAATGCCAGCCTATATACAGTAGTCTATGACAGTTACAATCAATGATGCAAGGGGGAAATCTGTCTTTAAAAGCAATAAAAAAAGAATGAAAAACCTTTATTAAATCTAAACATTATGATAGGATTATTACATCTAGTAAGTCAAACAAGAAAACCACAAAAAAGTGCTGTTTCAACTGGTTTGTACATAAAGAAAAACAGACTCACTCAACGCACACCAGGACCTTCAGGCAGAAAGTGACGCTAGTTTTTAATAAGCCCGCTTTCGATAAATCCATAGGTCACAAATAAAAATTAATATACATGTAACAATTCTATACAACTATTCAATATCACTTAATCAAAAGACATTTAACATTATGTTTGAAAGAGTAATACATTATTACTCTTTCAAACATAATATAAATGGACACTTGTATAAACATGTCTGACTTTTGCTACACAATGCCAGATATCTAATTGATGTCTACATATAAGAGATAATATAAGATACCTATTATTTAACTTAATTTGTGGGTATTAAAAAAAACACAAAATAAACTACGAAATTTTAATTGCATCCAACAAGTTATTCTTAAGCGGAATTCTTATATCAATCTTAACTAAAACATAATGGCTAAAAACTTTCATACCTTTCATTTACATGTCAGATACAAAAATATGTATATATCTTATAACAACCGAAAATGCACACATTTCACTTTGAACTCAATTAATAGAAATGAAATAATGCATCCAAATAAGCCTTCATTGTCCTAAGGTACCGAAATCACTGGTATCCTAATATAAGTATACACAAGCCTGTCGAGTCCGCCTCACTTTACGAAGCCAGAATATACAGATCACTGCTTTTGTTTGGTGACCTGAAACAAACACCTCTTATTAGGTAAAAATTAACAATAGACGTTTTGTATTGCAAAATAAAGATTTAATACAAAATATCTTTAACAATTCAATAAGACAATGATTTATTTCAAGTAAAATATAAAATGCTTTATTTTACTGCTATTTTTTTGGCACATCTTGTAAAGGATTATATTAAAAATATATCTTAATTTGCTTATGTAACCTATACAGTAATGTGTTGCATAACATAGAATAAGTATACTTTCCTCAAACATTAGGTGTCAAAAATATTATATTAATCATCATAATAGCCATAAATTTCAATAATAGACAGATTCTCTTTCCATGGATTAAACTATCACTTAATAAAAGGTTGCAAGAAACTTGTCTGCTCTTAGGCAGTTTAGTTAGACCCCAAAAGACTACCTTATTCTGGGATGAAGGGATTTAATTATGTAATCAAATCCCTTGATCCCAGAATGAGCATGTACTTAACACCAAAATACACAAAGCTAACAGAAAGAAGTTTATTTTAATTTTGGTAATAATTTGATCAAAGAACTTACCACAATCCACATCTAAGTATCACTCTTCCACAACTTAATAGTCTTGTCGTTTTCGAGCGCAGCAGACGCGATTATGTTCTCTGTTGGGTGGCAAGCTGTACAAAGCACTGTATCAGTGTGTCCGGACAATCGTTGAACGATTTCCTTGGACTGTAGATTCCAAATGTAGACTAGATTGTCTTCTGATCCTGACACGATCCACTGTAGATTAAAAATTAAATAAATAAACATCCAAAGGTAAAATCAAAAATAATTATAAGTTTGTTATTTCTAAATAAACCAAGAATTCAACAGATTCGAAATTATTTGCCATTACATGGTAAAATACATTTTAATGTGTGTCTGACATAAAAGTTCTGGCAAGCAATGATGTGATTCAATGAATTTGGGTTGGGAATTTTCATGATATAAAAAATATTAAGGTAAATTTGTTAATTACTTAAAAGTTTGTATGTACATAAGTACTTAAACAACTAAAGATTAATATAATACAAAGCAACCAGCTATCCAATTGTATCAATGAGTCATATCCTGCTGGTACACTAATGCTAGTTTTTATGTGAATATTTTTTACTCTGTGACATAAGTATAACAAAGGAGGCCTATGTTTTTTATTTTACATTTACATAGCTTGTAGTATGAAAACAATGTTACTATCTCTTTACTTATATTCTGCTTTGGTTGCACTTTCGATTCAATTATAAATTAAGTAAAAGTTTTATTGACTTGTTTCAGATGTTTTATTATTATTTTGTCAGTATAACACTCTTGAGTACTTTCAAGGATTAAGATAATTAGATATATTTCTGTCTATTTTTCTGCCAGTTTCAGCCTCGTCTATCTACAACTTATGTTATTTTACAATTCCAAAATCAAAAACTAAAGAAAAAATATGGAAATGCTTATTTTTACCTTTCCTCCAGTAACACTGAAGTTGGCGAAAATACAATATTTCTCATTCTTATGTCCGGTGTATGTTTTGAGGCACTTGCCCCTGCTATAGTCCCACAGTTTGAGTGTGTTGTCCAATGTTGCCGCTAGGATGTATTTCCCGTTTGGTGAGAATTTAACAAAGGAAACTGGAGGGTTGTCATCATCAATAAGTGTTTTCAAACATTGCCCTGAAGCTGTATCCCAGATTCGACTGAAAATTACAAAAACATTACATATATTCTGACAACATGATAGATTTAACCAATATATGTATGTTTATAACAAAGTAAACCACATTCACTGTCCTAACTAAATCACTAGGCGTTTTTCGTAACAAAGGGTTTTATACGAGAGATGCCACAAATAGTTATTTGGCCGAATACCGAATATTCGGCGAGGCTCTTGGCCGAAGCGCCGAATATTCAGCAACACTTAGTGCTTTCCGCGAGTGACAACTCACAACTCGATCGTTCAGTTATTTTACCTCTGACAGATATCAACATACATTTTGTATATGTTGGTATTTTGTGTTCCGGTTGTCTTGTCAAATTTATCTACGATTCAGTATTAACTAATACCTAAATCCTGTCAAAAAAGATTTGAGGAGTTTTTTTAAGTGTTTTCATTCCCATAACTTACCACTGGTAGATTTTAAAATTGATATGTTTATTCGCTGGTCAAATAAATATCTTAGTCAGTTATATTTTAAGTTCTTTTTTTTCATGATTTACTATTCGGTATTTGGCCGAATAGTTTGCAATATTCGGCCGAATACCGAATAGCGTAAAAAAGTGGTCTCATAGCCGAATACCGAATAGTTGCCGAATATTCGTGGCATCTCTATTTTATACAATACTAGTATTACCAGCCCCGGCTTCGCATTGAAATGCTGATAGTAAATACACTTCAGAAAACTGTGAACGTAATACATAGCGGCCCGATAAGTACGGTCGCACTGCGCCCTGACGTTTCGGCCGGCCGGTGCCGTCACAAACGCTACGTCCCACAATTTTTAAATAATAATAATAGCTGTAATATCTAAAAAAATGTTCACCCAAATTGTATGGTGTAAAGGGCCATAAAGATATTTATTTAATAAACAATGTATTGAAGGTGGTTTGACTGATTGATTGGATAAGAATTCATGCTGTATAGGTAAAAATTGCTTCGAAATTAGCCATTATTCGTCGTAAAAAGTAAAATGACAAAAATATAGTGTGATATTTATAAGAGATAGACATATACTACTACCTTACCAATGTGCACAATACAGCATATATAGTCTGTTTTTTATACCCGTGTGTTATTTTATAATTTTTTTACAATAAAAATATAATCAATAATTACAAACGCATATATTCTGAAAATTAAAACATCATGTTTTATTTTAAGTTTATTTAATTTTAAATTAATTTAGTCTAAGTACCTATTTCCATGGGGATATCGCGGTCACGTTTCGTTCCATCCATCCCAAATTTCATTGAAACCGGTTGTCGTTTTTTAGGGCACTAGTAAATGAAGAATAAACATCTACCTTTTTGTAACGATAAATATTAATACGAAAGGTTTATGTACCTTTGTTCCTCACAAGATTTGCAACGTGACTTGTCAATACTGGTCACGCAATATTTTTGTTACATATTGACCTAAATTTTCATAAAAAATATGTGGAAATCATTTATAAATCAGGAATTTATATCACATCATAAAATAAAATCGTTTATCTCTAATTTGCCGATTGGAGTACATCACTATTAAAAACAGTCAGAACTGTGCAACGCTGAAAATGTCAAATTACTCCACGGGTAAAAAAAACAGACTATAGTATAATATATACTATACAATACTTAGTACATTTTGATAAATCTCGTAGGGTTGAGACTGCGTTTGCAATTGCATTAAACTAAACAACTCAAAAATAAAAGTATTTCTCTACTATTAAAGGGATGTTATCCCTATCCATCCTCTTGCAACACCTTGCTAAGTAATAAAAAAACGCATCAAAATCCATTGGGTACTTTTAAAGATTTAAGCATACATAGGGACAGATAAAGCGACTTTGTTTTATACTTTGTAATAATGATTCAAAAGTTTTTAGTATTTTTACCAAAAAAGGGCTGCAAAATGGCTCATACCAAAAAATTATTTTAGAACTTCTTAAAACTTTTAAATTTGTGTCTGGAATTCTAGCAGTACAAAGGTTAAATAAATTTTATTTTTAAAACATATATTCGTCCAGTTACAAAATTAATAATATTGAAGAAATTTGTCCTAAGATTTATTGGTTGCACAGTGTATGTAAAAATATTTACCATAATCCATCATAACTTGACGATACAATAAGGCTGCCATCTCTGTTAAAGTGTACTGCTGAAACCGGGTCTGAATGTGCCGGAAGTGTCTTCAAACATTTGCCTAGAATATAGAAATGCATAATAAATATATATATATCATTTATGCAGAATATTATGGATAAAAATAAAGAATAACAAGTGTCAAAATTTCATCATTACGATAAGCTACTTTTATGGCAATGTTTACCTGTTCGTACATCCCATATTCGCACACTCTCATCAAAACTGCCAGATACAATAAGATTGCTTTGTGGGTTAAAATTACAGCAGAAAACATAATTGCTATGTCCTTTTAGTGTTTTTAAACATTTTCCTGAGCTCAATTCCCAAACCTGTAACCAGAAATTGTTAACAGTGTAGTGATAATTATGTTTACATTCAATACAATATTCAGAATACACAAGCAAACCTAATATAAACAGTACTAGTCTGTAGCCAAAGGAATGTACTGTTCAATAAATACAGTATCCCACTCATGCTGTTACTAAATAAATAGTACAGAAATAATTTAGTAGTTAACAATTTAAGGAGAGGATTCATTATATACGCTCTACAAACAAACAACCAGTTAAATCAATGACTAGGCTTAGATAAGTTTAACTCTTGTTTAATAGTATTATATAAATTAATCATATTATACAAGGTCTCACATAGTGAAATAAATTTATAAGATAAAAGTAATTGTGATCTTTCTACCTGGAGTTCTTTAGGGTAGTCCCTGTTCTACAATAGACTTTACCCAATGAATCAATGGTGAAACAAAAATCAATAGTAAATAAGTACTTCTAACAAATCAAGATATTCCATAGTAAAAATGGAGTACTTATACATTGAAACAACTGATGAACAATGTTCAAGCTTGTAGTCTTCAAGTCACTACAGCATAAAAAAAACCTATGATCTATTTCTTGGGAGTTTTAAAAGTATGAAATCTTATCTAAGCATAGGTGATAAAAGTTCAACAACCGTGAGAAAATCTTCTAAGTAGATAATAGAGATATCAATATTTAAAATTAGAGCAGTATGATAGTGTAGGCAGCACTAATACAAGCATGTGAGTATTAAACAATGTACTGCTGCAATACAAATTCAAATGTAAATTGGCAACACCATTATCATAAGGGCACCTTAGAAGATAAGACATGCACCTTAGCGTTTTCTTAATCTAGTAAATAAACAATTAAGTTTTGGTTTCACTTATTTGGATTGCCTCATTTTAGGCATTACATAAAATGCATTTTAATTTAGTGTTATCATGAGTTAGTTACAAATTTAACATGAAATGTTTGATATTGCTGCAGAAATATATAACCTTGAATAATATTTTAGCAAACTCATAACATTAATATGTATGGGAACAAAGAATATGAGCATGGTAATATATTTAAATTATTTATTCATTAATATATATAAAATTTGTATCAAATGTTAGAACTTTTTAAAGGTAATGAACATAGGTCAGATAATGGGATGCATATTTACCTAAAGTTGACCGGCGCCTTAGTATGGAAAGCATTTCTTTATCAAAAAGATTTCGGGATTTCGAAATTAAGGCATTTAATAATGTTCGGAATATAGAATTAAATGTATTTTCATCAAATTTGTAGTGTTTTCTATTACAATATATGATTTGTATGTATATTACTTGTATGGAAAAAACCCGATATTTCAGGATGAATACCGTTAGCATTTTGAATATAAATAATTGAATGCACACAATATTCATTATGATGTTCGAAGCTTAAAAGCTAGGTATTTTATAAAAACATTTTTTTTTATTAATTTTATACATTAATATTATAATTTGGTAGGTAGGTAACCCATTCATAATTTGTTTTATATGCGATTAGTTCAAAATCCCTGATTTTTTTCGGATCCCGACAAAAGAAGCCATCTCCATATTTTCTTAACCAAAAAATAAGTTTAGGTAAATATGCATCCGATTATCTGATCTATGGTAACGAAACATTTTGAAAAATATTAATATCTTAAGGATTCCAGTTGATCTTCATGATCATGATGTATACCAGTGCAAATAAAATAGGAGTGTTAATTTGAAAAGATCTACAGTAACAAATTTAGTAGCAACACAAAACATACCTTTAGGGTTTTGTCATCACTACCACTGACTATCAACCTGCTGTCCGATGACCATGCCACATCACTGATGCCCATTTTGTGTCCAGAAATAGTCTTTTCGAATTTGCCATCATATGCTCCCCACACTTTTATAAGTTTGTCAGCAGCTGAAAAAATATACAATGTTTTGCAGTTGGTATGGTTATTGCTCATTTCAGGTGAAACACTTCATTTAGTTAATCTGTCAATATGTCGCAATATTTGGCTGAGCCTCAAACCTTACTGTTTGTAGTACTAAAAACAAGTGGTACAAAACTTTTGTATGATTGGCAGCAGTTTGCATATTGTTGAGGTAGCATAGTTATATACTTGAATTAAAACATGGAAAAATTTTGACATCTAGCCATTTTGCATATTTCATTTGCAGGTGTCCATAAATGTGTTGAGAATAATAAAATTAAGTATTAAACATTCAACAGATTCAAAATACCATAATTATGTAGCATCATAAGAAAAACTAAGAAGTTATAAGGTGTAATAGGAATTTAGCACTTTTACAATAATGCTTTTTGAATAGACATGTTAATTTAGCTGACACTAAATGCAATGAGGTCAGATACTTATCAAGTATCTGGGTCAGATTACAAGAATGTATATATATTTTTTTTATTTCACATATTTAAAATAATACGCTTGACTAACTTTATCACTAAATTGTGTTTCATCAACCATTTATAAATTGCATAATGTTAATAGGTTTTGAAATAATCAAGCAACTCATTTTATAAATAGTGGCCCATGTGTATTATTATTTTTCAACAGAATCCATGTGCCAGAGGTCCAGTTATCTGATAACAACCTGTCAAAATAATTATGACATCTGTTCTTGTCCATTGATAAACTGACCCCACTAAAAACTAAACCTAATGATGCATAGCAACTAGTTAGCTGGCACCTGCTTGAGCTAAACTAAAACTGGGTTGCATACAAATGACATTACTATAAATGTATTTACTATTTCTAAAAGTAGTACTTACAGGAACTAGCAAGCCATTCTCCATTGGGACTAAATTTTACGGACGACACAGCCTTCGTGTGTCCAGCAAGAGTAAATTTGAGTGTGTAGTTCGGCTTCTGTAAAACCATCAACAAATTAGCGGCAAATCGCACGTGCTCACAGAAACTTAGTTACATAAACATGTGCCGCCCGCGCCTAACGCCTGTACTAATAGAAAATGAAACTTACCGCTGCTGAAGACTTATTCGACTGTGGAGTACTTTGTGATAGTGAATTGGGGCCGGCAAGATTGGCAGAAGGACCGCCGTGTGCCTGATGCGCAGCAGGATGGCCTGGCCCCGGTCCTAGCGGCACCATGTTTCAACTTTTGACGCACTACAATATTCTTTGTTCGTCACCCAAAACAGTCACTAATACACACTGAACAATTATTTATATTACACTTTAGTAAATATTTAACGCGGAACTTAGCATTTACACGCGAATTGCCATATAATTTAGAGTAGATTTTCAAAGAACATTCTAAATTCAGGCGTCTCAATGCGTGCATATTTCGCGAAGGCGAGTAATAATACCAACATGATAATAACCACTAAATCCCTCCCGCGTCCTCTCATACCTGGCAATACTGCCAACATAGCAAACAAATTCTCTACTTTATGACTAAAAATGACGCAATACAAGTTGACTTAAGGTTAACGGAACGTTGAAATATAAATACGTAAAAAGGAGTATATATATTTTTTTGTACTGGCAAGTAACTTTGACCCTTTTGGCATTATCAAGGTTAATTTTGACACCTTCAAAATCGTAATTTCGCCGATTTGTCTGTTTTTTTCCATTTTAAATATAAATTGAAATTGCCATGGCTTTAAACAAGCTAAGCATTGATGCCCTGAACTTGAGTGGTAAACGAGTTTTGATGAGGTTAGTATGAAATGATAAAACTCATGCTTTATTCGCTTCCTGGTCACTACATTTTATCATATCAAAAACATTTATATTAATTCATTTTTAGAGTGGATTTCAATGTACCTCTAAAAGAAGGTGTCATTACCAACAACCAGCGCATTGTAGCGGCTCTAGACTCTGTTAAATATGCGCTTGACAAAGGGGCTAAGTCGGTGGTGCTTATGTCACACTTGGGCCGGCCTGACGGTCAACCTAACTTGAAGTATACCTTGAAACCGGTAGCTGAAGAGCTTAAGAAGCTTTTGAACAGGTATGATTTTTCTAATAAAAAGTTTTATAAATTAATGGTTCATTTATAATTTTTCTTTTGCATATAATATTTCAAAGAAATAATATGTAATAAACTTTGTCAATGATTTTTATAGAGATGTAATTTTCCTTCCTGACTGTGTTGGGCCTGAGGTAGAGGCTGCCTGTGCTGACCCTCCAGTAGGATCGCTTATTCTCTTGGAAAATGTGCGTTTCCATATTGAGGAAGAGGGCAAAGGTGTTGATGCCAGTGGAGCCAAAGTAAAGGCTGACCCAGAAAAGGTTAAGTTATTCCGTGCTAGCTTGAGAAAATTGGGAGATGTGTACATCAATGATGCATTTGGTAAGCACAATACACTTATTTTACTGTCTCTTAATCTTTCTTCTTTACTATGCTAAATTCCAAATAAAATGTCCAATTTAATCCATATATGCTTAACAAACTATAAACAAATTTATTTGAAACAGTATAGCAAATCTAATACCTCATATTGCTGGCTTCAAGCCAAAGAGGCATATAAGAAGAAAAGCATATTATTTATTTGACCAATCTTTTCAAAATTTATTGATATACAATCTCAATTTTTTGTCACATAAGTATATAATACAATTCAAATACACATGCAAATTTTAATAATTTAAGTACACTGAGGTTAAAGATATTAAGTTTCTACTGAAAGTGGTGATTTTATTATATGCCCCTTTGGCTTGAAGCCCTCTATGTATATTATTAAAGGCCCTCAATATGTTATTAAAGGTTGTTTATTCAAAAATTTAAGGAACTGCTCACAGGGCTCACAGCTCAATGATGGGAGAAGGCTTTGAGCAAAGAGCAAGTGGTTTCCTGTTGAAAAAGGAGCTTCAATACTTTGCTAAAGCTTTGCATGAGCCTGAAAGGTATGTCAAATTATATTCCAAACAAATTAGGTATATTTATAAAAATATATATCCTCTATATATTGTAGGTAAATCACAAAACCTTCCACAGCCTTCAATAATCTTATTTAGAAGATGATAGAAACTTTTACCTAAATAACATTTAACACTGTTCATTCTCATACATTATTCAAAGTAATAACTTTGGTAGTATATATGTAGTTACAAATTATACTAGAAATAAATTTAAGTATCAGAAGTTATTTCGATTGATATGTAATAAAATAAAAACTTATATATTTTATTTATTTTTAGGCCTTTCCTAGCTATCCTTGGTGGAGCCAAAGTTGCAGACAAGATCTTACTGATTGAAAACTTGCTTGATAAAGTCAATGAGATGATTATTGGAGGTGGTATGGCATACACATTCCTAAAAGAAACCAAAGGCATGCCTGTAAGTAATTTAATACACATACAAGAAGACTTAAATATAAGATTTAAAGCTTATTGTTATTTTTTAGCAGAAATTATTTATAAATCTATTTACAATATATAAATTAAATTGTAATAATATTTTGAATAACATTAGCTTCTGTAATATTTTTATTTATTTTGTAATTTGTCTTAATTTTAACAAATATATAATATTAACATTATTGTGTAACCATTCAATATAGCATCATAAATTATGTTGTTATTAAAAACTATTATTTTTCAATTTTTAGATTGGCAACTCCTTGTATGATGCTGATGGTGCTAAAATTGTAGGCAAGCTCCTTGAAAAAGCTGCTAAGAACAATGTCAAAGTACATTTACCTGTTGACTTCATTACAGCAGACAAATTTGATGAAAATGCAGCGGTAAGGATTAATAAAACTCACTTTATTGTGTAAATAATTTTGACTGAATCTGTGTGTATATTGTAATGGATTTGTATTTTTATTATTAGGTTGGGGAAGCTGATGTTGCATCTGGTATCCCCGATGGCTGGATGGGTCTTGATGTTGGACCTAAATCCAGGGAACTGTTTGCTGAGCCTATTGCCAGGGCTAAAGTAATTGTTTGGAATGGGTAAGTTATTTCGCAAAGGACTGGCTATGAATATTATGAGACATGTATTTCAGTGATAAGTTCCTTATGTAAGGACTATATGCAACTTATCAATCTAATCTTTTCTAACAAAACCCTTTGTGAACTCTATAAATATAAATAATTAATAGTGTTTATACGTCACGGAAAGCGAAGCGTAGGCCGATGATATTGATACCTATAAACAACATCATCATCATCATAACAGTCTATTATGTCCACTGCTGAACGAAGGCCTCCCCATGATTTCCACACAGGCCGATCCCTAGCAGTTGACATCCATCTGCTACCCGCCACCTTAACCAGATCATCCGTCCATCTGGTTGGGAGTATAATCATTACTAAATAGTATACATGCATATGTCATAGTTTGCATGTACCTATTCATTGAAATAATTTCACCGGTTGAAATCATTCAGATTGAAAGATAATATAGCTAGAATATAAATAACCACTTTAAGCTAGTGCATGTTAGGTTTAGGTCCACAGAATATATATAGTAGTAGTAGATATGTGAGTGGGCTGGTTAAGTTTTTATGGTAAATTCATTTTGACTTAGTACTGTGGTACTTAGTCTGCTTTGTGTTTTACATAATTATGCCATCACAACTGTACATTCTCAGACCCGCTGGCGTTTTCGAGTTTGAGAAGTTCGCTGGCGGCACCAGGGCCCTGATGGATGGAGTCGTGAAGGCCACCGCGAATGGTGCTGTTACCATCATTGGTATGTATTATATTCCTCTCTTTCAAGTTCTTGTTTTCCTTCAAGTGACATTTTTATCAGAGTGTTATGTATAAAATGCCCAATTGTTTTACATTTTCTTATTACAATGTAACTTAATTTATTTTAGTTTGGTATTTACAAAGATAATACTCATAAAACGTCACTTTGCTATGTGTGGAAAAGCCTTTGCCCTGAAGTGGGCCGTTAAAGGCTGATGATGATAAATAGCAAAAAAGTATCATATGGTTTTTAGGTTTTCTATTTGCCGATCAAAATTTGATAATATTAAAAATACTTAATATTATTGCGTAACGGCGTTGTAGTTGCTGCATTGAAATTAATGTCAAGTGAAGACATTTATAATTTATTTGAACTCTTATAAGTGGCGCCGTCATTTAAATAAATCCCTACACTCGCGCTACACGTAGGTATACAGGTCTTCATAACTATTGGAACTATTACGGTTACGGATATATATCTTTTCAATGATTGAATGATGCATTTTTGTACCAGAAGAAGCGAAGTTATATTGTTGTAATACTGTTTCAAGAGATGGCGCTAAGTCCCCTGTAGTTACTGAGCGTCCAACCAAATCAACAAGCAAACTCCGCAGCTTTATAATAAATATGTGTATAAATCTACCGTTCCACAGCTAAAATTACTTTAACTGACAACCACAATTTTTCCATATAAAACTGAAAAACCCTATTTAACGGACGACAACTTCGGATAAGCATCTCTTATATTGCTTTTTATCACCATGACGATATAAAAAGGGATTTCGCATGTAAAACTTCACTAATAGAGTACACAATTTACTAATTATGCACAATTTAATCACTTATCAGCTGAACTAAAAATTGAGCGATTAACGGCGTTTTAGCTAGGCGACTGCAGAAATAGAATCACCTGTCACAAACTGTGTCATTATAGGTGGAGGCGACACTGCGACGTGCTGTGCGAAGTGGGGCACGGAGGATAAGGTCTCTCACGTCTCCACCGGTGGTGGAGCGTCCCTCGAACTTCTTGAAGGTATTTAGTACTTGTATAAAGTATGTTTTTTTTTGTATAGTCAGCCTGTGGATGAATGATAGTGGACCCTATTTCACGGTGTTAAAGTCCACCAATAATTGTATATACGTCTTACACTCATTTATTGTGATAAAGTAAAATAACAATAATCCATTATATACAGAAATTATTTCAGCGGTCCTTTTTGGAAATACCAATTATTTTAAAATAGTAAACACAAAATTGTATCGTTAATATATAGGTAAATTCCAAAAGACAATAGTATAACCACAATGTAACAGAAATTATTAGTCAATTACCTACCATGACATTGAATAAATCTTAGACACTCAAACAGCACCACCTAACCCCAAACTAAACATTTAGCCTGTAATGTGGGTACTTACTAAACAACTGATAAACAGACATGTTTATACACACAATTATTTGTAATGCCCGGAAATTGAAACCGGAACCCTTTGTGTAGTATACGACGTCTCATCCGTTACGTCCGCACAAAAAGTCAACACAGCACATTTAATTTAATATATTTTTCATAACAAGATAAATCTTGATAATTATTGGATTAACTCTTTTCTTAAACTTGTTAAATATCTTTCCACTAGATCCATTTTAGTAGGTACATAACAATTACCTATACTTTGAAGAATGTTCTTGAATTCATTAAAGTTTTCCACTTCGGCAAATCTGTGATAGTCTGCTCATCTCGGCTCGCTTGCTTGTTAATGAAGAAAGAAGTTGGAACGAATTAAGTACAGTGGCGTCCCTTAATTATTGTCGCCATGTTACTTTGACTGATAAAGCGACTATTAAAATTATGGCTTTTTTCTATATATATATATACGGTAATTATTAGTTACTTAATTAAAGTGTATAATATAAAAAAAATATATTTATTATCTTTTTACTACATGCATGTAAAAACATGTTACTATTTTTATTGTTAATAATAATAATAAATACGTTTATTCACCATAAAAAATTACATTGTGTTCCTTACTCACTAGTTACATTTTTTTTTTCTTCTTATTTTAAATGTAATAGTTTAAAAATAGGTTAAGCATCTGAAGCCGAACTAAGATGAAGACATCCTGTATTTCAGCAACAGCGCCACTTTCCCCAAGAAGTAATACATTTGGCAATCCAAAGTTGCACTAGTAACAATACAAAGCGCATAACGTAGTAAACGGGTGAATTAGTATTTTATGTAAAAATTAGAGTGTACAGAGTCCTCTCGGTGTATATAATGTAGGTGCTTGAATGTGTGTGAGAGGGGTGAGTAATAATTAACATATTTAGTTGATTCTATACATTTCAAAATGTTAATAATAGTAAATCATAAAATGAAGCCACACCAACTAACAATATCTCTTTCCTTCATAATAAAGAGTTAGTAATGCTTCTGTCTCATCATAAGTTTTTGTTTTGAGGAATTTTGATACCATCTTACTTGTTTCAGTTTTATTAAGAGGATATACACACAGTATTTCATTAATTTTGTTATAAAAAGTAGGGCCTAAATATGGGAAGAATCTTTTAGCAAAAGTAGTCTTTGGTCTAGGAGGGGGGGCACATACACAATACCATCTCCGCCGATTCATAGCACTTGGGCAATACTGAAGAAGTGAATGTTGTTTCAATACAATGCTTAGCATGTATAATTGCCGTACAGTCAAAACATCGCACTGTTCGTAAAGAAGTTTTGTTGGGTACAAAAAGGGTTTAAAGGTACAGATTTTGAGTATACTTCTTTGAGACACTTCTAGTTGCTTCAAGGTTGTCTTGGGTACGCCACCCCAAGCGGAAATGCAGTATGTGAGCAATGATCTGCACAAGGCATAATACATCTGTTTGAGAATAGGGGGGGGGGACCATATTTCTCAAAATCTTAAACACATAAATGAGTCTTCGCACTCTCTTTGTTAACCTATCAATATGAGGTTTAAAACAAAGATGTTCATCAACAATTATGCCCAAGTAAGTTATCGTGCTTGTACGTTCAAGAAATTCACACTGGCACTCTGGTTTTTTCAGGGCAATTATGTGCAATTATATTCAGATTATGTGGCTCACTACGGATTGAAAAAGTTAGGTATTTGGTCTTTTCAATATTTAGTGATAAAACATTATTCTGTAGGTAATTCTTAACCAGGTCAAAACCTTTTGAGCATATGAATACACATCATCCCATGTTTTAGCAGCAAAAACAAGGCAGTGTCATCTGCATACGATATAATTCTTCCCTGTACTGAGTCCAGGCTTGGCAAGTCATTAATATAAATCAAGAAAAGAGTTGGTCCTAATATGCTGCCTTGCGGAACTCCAAATGTTACAGGGAGGTCAGTGCTCTTGTATGATCCGATCGTTACACATTGATACCTATCTTTTAAATAATCAGCAAATAGATCTAGTTGAATGCCTCTTATACCAATTCCTTCCAATTTTTTGTAGGATGGAATCGAGACCGTGTCGAATGCCTTTGCAAGATCTAGAAATATTGAAAGACATTTCTGTCCTTTATCTAAATTAGTCGAAACAAAATTAGTTATCACTGATTGCGTCATTAGTGGATTTCCCCTACGAAAACCATATTGATGCTCAGCCAACAAGTGTTTAGCTTCAAGGTAATTGACTAATCTGTTGTTAATAATTCTTTCAAGTAATTTAGAAATTGATGAGAAATTGATATCGGACGATAGGATCGACACGGTCCCTCACTCCCCCCCTTTAAATATGGGCGAATTTGAGACTTCTTTAACGCTTTAGGAAAAATCCTTGAGTTAAGCACATATTGAATATATGTGTTAGATGCGGAACAAAAATATCTTATATCAATATAAGATATTTTTGTTCCGCATCTAACATCTTATTCAATGCTACATATTATTTAATCTGTTTTGCGTTTATTTTGAATACTCGCACACAAAAATTAATAAACAATCGGTAGATAAATAAAAATCATGTGGTAAGACAACCATTCAAATGTTCTAATTATAGGTAAACAAATGAATAAAGTTCCGAACTTAATATATTTAAGTGCATGTTTTTCATTCCCTCTTTCAGGTAAAGTGCTTCCCGGAGTAGCGGCCTTGTCTGACGCATAAATAAATTCGCACAGTTGAAGATGCAAATAAATTGTATGTTTCAAATATCTATAAGACGTTGATGAATTGTAATACATAATAGTCATATGTATAAACGGAAATAATTATACCTAATACATTTTAATTCGGTTATATTAAGACATATATGAGATTGCAAAAACAAAATTTATAGATTAATTTTATTTTATAAGTAAAAAAATTATGAATAGTTGTGCAATTAAGGAGCAAGTGTCATGTACCATTATTTATTAATGTATAGTTGTGAGAATTAAATAAATGTTAAACTAACCTTGGTTTTAATCCAATTAAAACTCTATCACGCCGAAGTCAATGGACGGCGGACGGACTGCCTGCTAGGGAAGGTGGCTAATTCGTTAACATAGTTAGGACCCGGGATGAGACCGGCGATGCCCTGATTTTATCGTTAGTAGCGAAATTATATTCCGGAAACCTATTTAAGATGAGAGTTGTGCAAGATATTTAAAATTAAATTTAATAAAAGGCTTCTTGATTAATTGTTTATGTTACAATATGTACCTCAATCAGTTCAATAGAGAAAAAGTAACAGTATCCCAACTCTCACTATTAATTGGTGGAGTTACAATAATAATTCGCCACACTATCTTCATCGGTCTGTGGTTACACACTAGATAGTACCTACTCTTTTCGGCACTTTTCCGATGAGATAAATAGTGAATTTATTGGATAGTACTAAATCGTTATTTTTTCTCGTCACCACTTAGCAACTGCAATGTTGTGCGTTTTCGATATTATTGTAATATTTGAGTTAAAGATGCCAGTTACTATTCGGTGGGCTGTTTATTAAAATTCCACCTTCGACCTATTTCATTAAAAAAAGTAATATATCGTATATGTACGTTCCGTATAGAATTACCTACGTAAATCTTTTACCTGGGTCCCATTAGAGAGTTACCCTGTTATTTTCTCCCAGGTCATTAAGTTTGGCAGTCTTTTAACAGCTTTAATTTTACGGTGTTGGACTATTTAGCCATTCCACCTTGGTGGGAAGCTCCACTTTGAAGTGTTAGGTAAATCGCTTGTCATGTCTAGTAATGCAATAGTAAGTGTATTCTACCTTTGTATTGTCCTTGAGCTCCATTGAGCCACCCCGCTTTCTTCCGCCAGACCACGGCGGTGTAAACGACATTGGTCTTATTATGGCGGTGTACAGCCATAGGGTTATTGATTGATGGGTGATCTTGGGGCTATCCTAAGTGAAATAATAATATATAAACGAGAATATTGCAAGTTTGTTTCAAAAATGCGTCTCTGGAATTCGATGAATCCTATGTTATGTAGGTACCTATGTATCTAGCTGTATGCAAACATCTGGGAACGATCCCGCAGAACACAGACATGATAATCCATGTTCTGTAGTGCAATGTTTGGATAGATATTACGTACGTACCTATGAATTCCTATAATTCTATACCTAGCTGTTTGAAAGTACCTAGATTTTTAAAACGGTACTTATCTCCTTATTTTTATCGCGATGAAGGCATCCTTTATAACACATAAATAAGCTGTGATAAACCTTTGGAAAAGGTGACTTTAAAATGATAAGTGATCATTGTATCGCGCTGTGTATTAAGTTTGTGATGGTTAACTCGTATGGCGCCCAACGTGTTAAGCTATAGGTATGCTTTCATACATTCATCATAAAATCATCATCATCAGAATGTAACTGTTTGGCACAGGCCTTCCCGCACAGCCGTCACCTACTATCCCAGTACGGATTGGTGGATGTTAACGACTTCCATCTTAAGATTATAGCCGAGACCGACGCCTTAATGTGCCTTCCGAAGCAGGAGATTCACCCTGCAAACTAGGAAAAATGTTCTTACAACAAGGAAAAATCGCATAGGGTTGTTTCCCGCGGCATTCGAACCCACCACTTCCGGATCAAGCAGCAATCTAAGCCTTCTTGACCAAGAAGACAGTTCATACTTCATCCCGATGAATGTTTCTTAATAAAACTACCAAGGACTTTTTGACCATTACCGTAGTTAAAATGTTTACTAATATTCTGCCCAAATGTTGTACCTGTATCCAAGTATAAAATGCTCTCTGAATAATGAATGACCTTAAGATAAATATCAGTTCTTAACCTGTAGCTTTCCATGTTCTCGATAATACGAAGCAACCTTTTCAATAATAAATGACCTACCTACTAAGTACTACCTCGTCTTATACATATGAAAACATGCGTAGACCGAAACCAATTTAACCCCTATTGACATTCTCCGCTCGGCAAACAGTTCGCATTGCTTTCATGAATGGGCTAATCTTGTTTGTAATGCTATCGTATTTTGACCTTTAAATCTAGGAGTTTGAGCAGCTCAAGTTACACCTGCCAACTGTGTAGTTGATTCAGAGAGAAAAAGAAATACGGCCGTTATCGATCTGCCCTGCGCGCAAGCGTCATGGACTAACTGTGCCAATACCCGAAATCATTTCACACGAAACGTCTAATCATGAAGGCTCAACGTCATCTATTAATCTCGATCATAGCCTCCATCAATCTTTAAACTATCTTCGCTGTTGCGCATGACTTATATAGGGTCAGACAATTTGAGACAAAAGACAGCTGTAATTTATCGACGCCGTCTCGAAGTAGGGCCTTTCCGATACCTTGCATGAACTTTGGTCCAATTGGCGAGCTCTCGCGCATGCTCACGCCGAGCTGTTAGGTGCTTTATCAAAATAATAAATCCTACGAGGTGTCAGTGATGTAAGAACGTAGGTTGCCGCCGGGACACCGGCCCGCGTTATCATGAACCCAAATAGCCCTTAATATTTTCTAAATTTATGATTTAGTCTAATATTGTATATCAAGTTTATAGTTTCATGTCAATTGTTGTTGTGTATATCGATCATAGGTAGTAAATAAAGTGGTTTAGGATCCCCTAGCAGGTGAGTAGTTTAGCAAATGGTGTTTAGCTTTTGTTTTTGTGGAACGCACATTTTTGTTGATCGAGACGGACGACTTGTTAAATTGTTGTTCTTGACAGTAACCACGTCATTGTGCTTTGGTGTTGTGTATTCTACGAATTTATGATTCGATATAAAAAATATTATTTATTAGTATTTCATATTTCAATGATATCATGAAATGAGCCGGTAAGTCATAGGCAGGTGTATCACCAGGTGAGCGGCTTGACCGTTCCGTTTACTTATAACATAAAAAAAATAGAAAACATCACGCAAACTTGGACCCACGAAGCACACAATTTTAATTATTGTTTATGTTAAATTAGATCTAATAAGTTGTATTCTTTAGAGCTAGTTAAATTTAAACAAATCAAATATTATGACGTTAATTATCACTTTATTTTCCATTTCGGCCTGCTGGTGTGTGGTGATTTTATACCTACTATATTTTCTAAGCATTTTGTTTCTTTGTGTGTATCACTGTGTTTATTCAACAAATGACCATCTACAATAAATCACCTAACTATAACTCAAACAGCAATATTTTAGCTACAAATAACATACACTTGTTATAGGTACTCATGTATCATTTATAGACAAAACACATCTTGCTTTGGGCAGTTTTTTCAAATGGATAGTCGTAAATTATTATTCATGCAATCGACGCTTAAAGCATGAAATAGAAGATAAACATAATAGGATAATTCTGCATAATAATGCCATAACAAGATAGATCTCGTGGCTAAAATAAATAAAATTACAATATTTACGCTCGGATCTTAATTCAGCCGATAACATCGGCGCAAATCGATAATAACTTATCGAAAGCTTCGAACCACTTTTTGGTTTAGAAACGATTTCCTCTTACTGTTCATTTGCGCCTATCCAACCTCTCGGTTGGATAGGCGCAAATGAACAGTAATCTATATATTATAAGTAGTAAAGTATTATATACATTTTAGTAGTCGTAATGTTTTAATATTCTGTATGATAAGATTAGTACTAAGATTATTGTTATAGTTAAAATCTTTGGCGAATGCGGTACACGGTAAGTTTGTAAAACTTATGCTGTACTTCATAATTATATTACTTTTGTTTGAATTAAATGTTAATAAATAAATAAATAAATAAATAAATTTATTTTTATTCTTTAACTATATAATTAGTCCAGCGTCTTCACATTTCTTCTACTCTGCTATCACAACAATACCTACAAACATCATCAGCTCATTAAACGTCCCCACCGAGGGGCACAAGCCTACCCGTATAGGGTGATTTTCCTTCCTTCTTCCGGATTTTTCTTTTCCGGATCAGTACAAAACCACAGTCAGAACCAGTTTTAGCTTCATTGGACATTCATAAGATTTATTTAAGAACCTAAACTGAATTTTTTTATGATTTTGCAATGTAAATTAAATTATATCTACAAGTAGGGTTAAATTGGGTAGAGGCCCAGCAAAAAAAAAACAGGTTCAAAAACTAATACATACACGTTCTAGGATAATGAACAATTGCATAAACAATACATTAGCCCCAAGTTTTCAGCCTGATCAAAGATATGCGTTTTGGGTCTCGTTGTTCTGAAAGAATAGGTACCCCGTAGTTCAGTTGTATTCTATTTTTCTGAATAGTTTTACAGATATATTCGTATTTTGCCTGGATGATTGGCAAAATGGATTTAATAAGCCCTCGATTTATTGACGGCAACACATATGTTGAGGTAGTTCTCAGCAGCTTTATAATAATATTTAAACTCCTGAATTTCATGTTGGTCTTAAAGCCTTTAACGTGTTTTATGTGAAAGTTATGAAATGAAAATGTAACATATTTTGTTGAAGCTCCTACTATAATTAAATAGCTATTGAGCAAATCTCGCAACGTATTTGAAGGTTTGACTGTTTCACTACCTTTCCTTCCCATCTTAATAGCTCTTTTCACACCTACGGGAAAAGTGAAACAACTTCGGCGGGAGAAATGAATGAGACGGAAAACTTAATTCTCGTACAAAGTACGGATTAATTGATGTACTTCAAATCCTGTAAGCAAGAACTTCCTTCACTGTTAATTAAAAATTCTGCATAATTAAAAATACTAATATCACTACAACAGTGGCCTAATAGGTAAACTCAGTAAACCCAAGGTCAGGATCCTTGTAAGGGCACTGACTGGACACTGCAAGCTGAAAAGTCACCTTCACAAAATGAAACTAAGTGACTCGGAAACTTGCAGATTCTGCGCGGAGAGAGAGAGAGACACCAATGCACCTACTCTGCAATTGTGGTCCTCTACAATGGAAGAGAAATATCCACTTGGGTAATTATTATCTATGCCCAAGTGACATCAAATCTATAAAGTTGGGCAGGGTCCTGAACTTCCTAAAAAGTGCCCAACTTTTAGATGAACTCTAAGAGAGGAGCGAGTCACAAAGATCTTCTAGGTCGAAGTGACTACAGGTCTGTATAAGCCTGAATAGCCCTCAAAACTCAATTAATAACAATAATAGGTATATTAGAACTTTAAACAACTTACAATATACGTAATGTTTCATTGCTCCGCGTGAAAGCCTACGATAAATAGACATATTTGGGCTCTGTCAGAACACCAGCGCTGCCGTGGCGAAGTTGATGAATCATTAGAAACTGTAAATGACACACGGCAGTATAAGCTGAGGCAGGGCCCATTTGACCACAAATAACGTTTTTTTATGTTTTTATTGGTGTTTATTTTTGTTTCATTTGTCTTTTTTTTTTGTTTAGTCTTTTCTTTTTCAAGTGTTTACTACTTTGGTTTATTTTCGTATTATTGTTTTGTTTTGTATTTGTGGTCAAATAAATGATTTTTCTTCTTTCTTTCTTTCTTTACATATTAGGCTGCAATAATAGCGATAATGTTTGGCAAAAGGATAAGGACGCATAAAGCAACAATCTTTTTTTTTGGTAATACATACATATATTTTTTTGTTAATACATACATATTATACATAGAAAACACCAAGACCATTACAAACAGACATGTTCATGCACACAAATGTTTGTACTGCCCGGGGTCGAACCCGGAATGTTGCAGTCGACCTCTTAATCGCAACTCCAAATGGGTCATCAAACAAAAAAAAATGGGTTAAGTATAGAACAAATCAACAATACTCTAAAAGTAGACCGATTCAAAGTTTTTCGAGGCCAACAGTGGAGATGCGCTGGTGCATTGTATTTTCGCGTTTTGTTATGCAACGTCAGCACTTTTTTGTGACAGTGCGAATACAATAGACGATACTTTGATATTTCGTCCCGTTGCCTTCATTGTACACTTCGCCACCAGGGAGCACGTTTTGTTTCTTTGTATACACATATGCATAGATAGACCTTTGCCATCAGTCCACCTATGTAAAGTAGGGCGCTTATTTACGTGTTTTATGAGATAATAGCTATAAGTAATTATAGATATCTACTTTACGTTCTTTAGTGATTAGGGTATTGAAAGTATCGAAATACACGATAAAATCACTAATCCCGCCTAAGTCTGATATCCGAGCCCTTAAAACGCCTGCGTAGACCTTTGTTTGCTCCCTTGAATTCTAATTTGAAAACATTCCTGGCGGATTTTGTTTTGCATTTTAAACAGGATGTCTGATTCCATGACATTTCATATATTTGTGTGTTTTTACTCACTCAGCATTTCTGTATTAGTTTAGGTTTGATCTAACTATAATAATGGTGTCAGCTGCCTTGTATTGTATTGGACTAAACATCAATACAATCTTCATCTCCATAGCGTATGCTGAGTCTCTATCAATCCTAGACGACCCATTTGGTGTTGCAGTTGAAAGGTCGGCCGCAACACCAAGATTCCGGGTTCGATCCCCGGGCAGTACACATTTGTGTGCATGAACATGTCTGTTTGTAATGGTCTGGGTGTTTTCTATGTATACTATGTATGTATTTACAAAATATAATATATATATGTATATATATATATATATATATATATGTATGTATGTTTATCCGTTGTTTAGTACCCATAATACAGGCTTACCGCTTAACTTGGGGCTAGATGGCGCTGTGTGAATGTCAGTAGATATTTATTTATTTATATTTATTATTTATCCTTTTTGTGTGACGAAGTTAAAGTTAAAATAAAACAGTTTTACAGCTTCGTTTTGGCTGTAGCAGAATTTAATTTCTAATATTTTTTTTCATAGGATCTGTTTGTGAAACAAAACACATCCAGTACTCTCTTTACAAATTGTCTTATGCAATTTGTTTCTTTTCTTTGCACACACTTGTCCTACATTTCCGCTAGCTCCGTGCAAATCTCTTTATGCCTGAACGTAGCATGTTACTGTACATATACCTATGGTAAAGCCGCAACAATTATATATATCTAACGTAGTTTAATTGAGTTCATTATATATTCAGAAGACGCACTGTGCATTGGTATTTGTATATGTACTGGTATATGTACACCGCTGAGTAATATAAAAATCATGTTAATTTTTTTATTCGAGAATTATATGTAATTGACAATGTATGACTTTTATACAATGTCGGCATTAAAAGACATAAAATTTACATTGAAGAGTTCTGAGTACCTACCGTTACTAACCCAAAAAACTCGAAAGTTACATAAAAATACTGGCCTAATTTCTGCTCGGAATGTAATTCCAGTCAACGTGCCTTCCACATAATTAACCCCATGCGGAACCTTGCCAAACCTCTAAGTAATGCGCCACTGCACACCACGACTGAATGCATTTACCCATGTCACAAACCCTAAATACCACGACAACACGCGATGTTATAAGCACAACATGCAAGTTTGTCTTTACATTCAGTAAAACGTAACAATAGAATGTTCGGAAAGCAACTATAACGAGTAAACGTTGAACTCACGATTATCGATTAGTTTCGTATCATCATATTACTGTGTTTTCATATTTGTTTATAATTCCTACTAACAATGATGTAAAAAAGTATAGATTCGTGATATGCTTACAAAACAACCGAAAAAAGTGTTCCGAATGCAGTGACAGCACACATACACATATTTCGAATGAGCGTTTATTTACCTAAACAAAAGAGTGCAAACTGTACCCTCTTCAGCGATTCATTTTTAAGGCACGGATAGCGTATCTACCTTTATATATACATAATATCATTGACTACTAAGTATACATATCCTCTCACGTTTTTGTTACATTCATCATTGGCCAGTGTCTAATTTATCGCTCATTGTAACTTGAAATTGCAAAGATCACAACTCTTTTTTGGGTATAATGACTACACATATATAGTTTAAAACAAAGCTGCTTTCTTTGTCCCTATATCCCTACGTATCACTAATCTTCAAAAATACGTTTCTAATTGTTCAATACAAAAAATCACAAACGGCTCTCTCGATTATGATCCAGGATTCATCACTGGTTCTTTGGCTTGTGTCTTGAAAGGAAGTATGCTATCATTTAATGACTAGAAATTAAATGCTTTTAAATTAAAACATCACGTAAACAATAGCCACTTAATGGCCACTTTATGTGTAAATAGCGCCATCTAGCCCCAAGTTAAGCATGAAGCCTGTATTATGTGTACTAAACAACGGATAAACATACTTATATACTTTTTTTTTGTAAATACATACATGATACGGAGAAAACACCCAGACCATTACACACAAATGTTTGTACTGCCCAGTGATCGAATCCTTAACCCTTGGTGTAGCAGCCGACATCTCGACCATTACACCAAATAGGTAGTAAACCAATACGATGGCGGTATTTGAACTGATACAATTTGTGTTAACTGAACCGTTTGAACCCCCGTCACCCGTTAATCAGATTAGTCTCGACCTTGTGAAATTCACCCTTGTAACTCCCAACTATATCTGACGTGATCCGCAACGCCTGCGGCAATATTGTCTTTAACCACGTAAAGCCGGTTAAGAAACGCTTCGAAGGGTTAATAGGTTTAATACGATTGCGTGAAAACAATGTGCTCTCACCATAGAACACTGAATATTACGTACCCGCACATTTTTATATATTACTTCGATGTTTTGGAAAAGATCGGAGGGTTTTTTGTATAGCACCTATTGGTAATTCGTACCATAGTTTTGTATATTTCGTATTATTTTGTCTTATATGTTTATTATTACTTTTGTCATACATCAAATTTGTATGTATGTTATGTAAATATAAACTTTACTTACCTGCTTTTGCAATTCAAACTTCTGTAGCGATAAAACCTAGCATCATTAAAATCATATCGTTAATGTATTTAAAACTGCAACTCTCTTGTTGTAATGAATCTCATGTAAGGAAGACTCAGTCTCACCTTTTTCTTAAGTAACTCGCCATCATAACTGGCTGAAGGTTACAGGTGACATTACACGATACTGTGACTTAACATATTTACGCCACAAGTTAGCAACTCCACCTCTGCAGCAATGAATTCCTTGCGGTACATAGTGTATCATAAGCAACAATTGTAACTAACTATCAGAGTGACCTAGTCGTTGCATAAAAAAATAACATTGTTTCAATTAAACTTCGAATGCTGGTGGTGAAACCAACAAATGTGGGTCTTATAATGAGGAAATTATGGTTCAGCAGTATCTTCCCGACCGCATTGAGTTTATGTCGTGGGTTACGGCCTAATCTCGCGGTTATGATGTACGGGAAGGCCTGTTCCTGCAGTGGGACGTTATGAACTGCATATGACGTACCAGAGGCCGAAGAGATTCATTTCAGTAGGTACTGATTAGAACCGGTTATGATAGAGCCGTTGGCAAAGGGCATTTTTAAAATAATCGTTTGCACTTTCAGTTAATAGAAAATAAAAAATGCCGGACTGGACGTGGTTGATCCTGGCTGCGATGTTTGGCGCTCTCTCAGCGCTTGCAGTGCCGCTCGCATTCCTCATCTACGTGTTCAGACCATTTGAGAAGAAGATTCCAGTGGAAGTAGATCCGAGCACGCCGGTCACATTACCGCCCGTAAGTGTGTTCAATGATTTATTGCAAATTTTATTATTTTTTATGGGTAAGCAAACGAATTGAAGATTTAACCGATGTTTAGTGATACTGGCACACATTGACACGCTTTTCTCCGAAGAAGTTACGAGTGCGATACCAAATTTAACAAGTGGAGTGGAAAATAAGATGTTAGGAAGAGGAAACTTTAGGTCGGCCTTTTGAATTGCAGATTGAACTACTCAAATATTATAAATATCACGGGGAGGATACATCTCAACAGAGTTTCAAACTTTATCAATAGATCGAGACTTACCACCAACGACTATTAAGCCTATGCGGTCGTTGCTCATCACACATGCAAATACCGTGTCTGTGTAACAAAGTTGAAATAAACGATAGAATTAAGTAGAAGAACCAGGCCCATCTAATGATAATATACGCGCATGTCTACTCGTATGACATATGCATACAGTGTTCAAGGAAACCCATTTACTATTGTCTCGAGATCGTTATAGTTCCTGTCAATACTGCGCATGTCACCCGAGACGCCACATGTTTGGTCTCTAACACCAAAATTTTCTAGTAACGGTGTGCTATTCCCCAAATACAGATTTTTTGTGCATAAAACTATACAAAACTTATTGTATAGTTTAAGTTTTGTATAGTATAAAAAAAAGAAACAAATTGTTAGATACAAGAAAACTGTGTATTTTTCTTAATAAATACAAAGCCCACAAAAAGGTTAAGTAACTATTTTGTATATAAAGAGGGTCGCTCAGCTTTGCTGCCATGTGAGATTGACTCATGATGTAGGATACAACCCTTGTCTATAATAGGCACGTATAGTTAGGTACTATATGCAGAACCAATTAGTTGTTTCATATTGATCGGTTTGATCACCGTACAGTGATTATTCCAGCCGATTGAAGACCGATTGCCTCATTCTCAAGTGATAACGACGGCAGCCTACGGGTTTTTACCCATGTTGTTAATCCATGTTTATTGGCGTTCCATTTGGCAGCGGACCTCCCTCAAGATACCTAATGTGTATGATAATCATGGCTATTGAAGCCAAGTGCCTAAGTGTAAATTATTATACAATGTTTGTTTACGGCCAGGGATTGTCCACCTTGGGCTAAGTGACAAAGAGGTTCGAATTTGATTGCTTTTTTCTTTGCCTATGTAACCTTAACTTTAGTATATTTATTTTATCTGCGCCTGAACTAACACATTGTGTTAATGTTGTGTTACAATCACATCATAAAGACAGGTTTTATTTTTTAGACAGAAACAGCACATCACGCACTGCTATGGTTGGGCTCATAGACTAGAAAAAGTTGCAAATCTATGTTGAGCTTTTGAGTAAATAATGTTCCAATGAAATAAGCGTACTTGTACAATTGTCTTTTCTTTTATGAACAGTACCTACGCACAATAAATTTATTTTCTGTTTCCCTAAAAAGTTAGTTATGTTTTCACAATCAATCGTAATCAAAATGGTACTAAGTAATGACGACCCATTTGGTGTTGCGGTTGAGAGGTCGGCCGCAACACTAAGGGTTCCGGGTTCGATCCCCGGCAGTACAAATTTGTGTGCATGAACATGTCTGTTTGTAATGGTCTGGGTGTTTCTATGTATAATATGTATGTATTTACAAAAAAAAATGTATACATGTATGTTTATCCGTTGTTTAGTACCCATAATACAGGCTTTACGCTTAACTTGGGGCTAGATGGCGCTGTGTGATTGTCAGTAGATATTTATTATTTATTTATTTAATGAAATAAATAATTCAATTCTAATTTCATTTTGTAAAGATAGAGAATGTGCCTTTCATAAACGTACTAAAGGTAGATGCTAAAATATTGATGCGCTGAGCTGAGGACTCTTTAGAAGAAAGTGCTTGGGTCAGTCAGTTTCGTGAGCAAATTAAAAATTCTTTACATAAATCATGTCCTTATAATTTTGATAAGCTCCTGTAGTAGGGAGCTTCAAGTATCATATTGTTTCATGACCTTGACTTTGGATGAGTTTTCCAAGTATCTACGTCGAAATTATAATGAGAAGGAATACTGAAACATTCGGATAATGTAATAAAATCGTCGGCACGGTTACATCCATTTCTATTTTTCTATTCAACCTATCGCAGTCCACTGTTGAACATAGGTCTCCCCCATTTTGCGCCAGATATCCCGATCCTCCGCTTTTCTCATCTTACCTCTATTTTGATTATTAATTTTGTTGACAGATCACAAAAGTGATGTCGACCTATACTTATCAGAATCCTATTCATGTGATCAATGCTGTGAAAGGTCATCGGTGCGTGCGGATATGACACCTAGGTTTGCTTGGTGATTTTGTACTTCTCCGGCATTTTTATTTAAAATTTATAGGTACATCAAATTGTGCATCGGCAAACTTTATACCGTGAGGCACTTGTTACCGATTCCTATAACCGTAATATGTTGTATGACCGTTATATCAGTTTTAATAAAAAGAGTGTAGTTAGGTACTTAGAGGATACAATAATTGTATCCGTATGCAATTATTCCTCTGAATATAGCATTTGCTGAACGGCCTAAATGAATCTTCCCGACGAGTTGGACTTCGAATGAATTTGGACAAGTCGAAATCCATGTTCAATGACTATGTTATGCCACAACCGATACACATCGATAGAATCTTTCTCGAGGTTGTGCAGGAATACATCTACCTGAGCCAAACTATCCAACTTGGCCGGTATAACTTTGAGAGGGTAGCTAGTTGGTGGATTCGGTTGGGCTGGGAGGCATTCGGTAAGTAAAGTCAAGTCCGTCAACATTTTCGCAATGCTTAAACACTTAAAACTTAAAGGCTTTGAGCGTCCTACCCGCGCTAACATACGGACTTGAGACCTTGAAAACTGCGGGATTGGTACACAAGTTCAAGATCAACATGTTGTGTGTTATGGAGCAAGCTATAATCGGGGTATCTCTTAGGGTTAAGATCAGAAATGATTTACCGACATAACCCGCCGGATCAGCAAAGTTGAAGTGGCAGTGGGCTGGTCACGTTTGTGGCAGAACAGATGGCCGTTGGAGCAGACAAATTCCGGTCTGGAGACTGCGTCTTGGCAAGCGTAGCGCCTCCACCCTCCGGCCCGATGGACCCATGACTTGCAAAAGATCGTTGGTGGAGACTGTATGAGAAAATTGGAGGACCGTGACGTCTGGCGCAAAATAGGGGAGACCTATGGCCAGCAGGAGACTACGATAGGTAGAAGAGATAAATTAATACTATCAACTGGTAAGGTAGAGACGATCTGAGTACGTACCAAATAAATAAATTGAAATCACTTTCTTAAATCATTAAATGTAAATAAAAGACATTTTATCATAAATTTGCTTCACGCTTCGGGGACGCACAACCAATGTCTAAAGTAATTCGGGACATCCGACATTTGGTCCGAACAGCCTGCCCCAAATAAAGCCCTTTAATTACATTCGCCCCAATTTGTACGAATAATCAACGTAAAGTCACGTTGTTTGCTATTGGCCTGTTTATGGCCGCTGCTAATGATTTAATTCTTTTATTTATCTCAAATACGCTAGCAACTGAGCAGACAGCTAACCTGATGCTAAGGGGCTTCAGTTGACTTCACTATATTAGTGTTCCTTTAGGTAATCCGAAATATAACCTTATAAATAATTGTCGTCTGGTTCAATTATTATAATTACTCGTATGTACCTATATTAGATATACCGACATATACATATTTGATATATGCTAACACACAATTAGTTAATTTGTCTAGTATGTAGTAAATGTCGTTTCCTTGCAACCTTGGCATAACAAAAGTTTTCAATTTTCATGCTGCCGTATTACGTCACACATTTGGAACATTTAAAATGATACGTTTGTATTATCTACATGCCAATTTCATCCTTAATATTATAACACTACAAGGATGCTTTATCCACATATCGCTAACTTTCATTTTGTACGATATCAGCTAATGTTATTAGGCTTCAATTAACAAAGAAACAAAAATAAACACGATTGTACAATTGAAGGCTATGTTTGCAGGTGTAAGTACAGAAAAACTACTAGTACACAATATTAAAACAGATCCGATCCGGTTGACTAGTGAAAGTGGGGGAAGCCTATATTTAGAAGTGGACATCTTGGGACAGATGATAAATATGATTAGGGTGATAATGATGTTACCAATCCACATTAGGCTCGCGTGGTGGTTTCGGCCCAATCTTCCCTTAGCTATGCCGTGCGGAAAAGCCTGTGCCCTGTAGTGGGCCGATGATATTGATAAATAGGTGTACGAGTAACCATCATTCATAATTATCAGCTCATTATACGTCCCCACCGAGAGGCACGAGCCAACCCGTATAGGGTGTATAGGCCGTAGTTGTTCACGTGGGCCCAGTGCAGATTGGCCGACTTCACGCACAACCTTTGAATCTCTTCGCAGGCGTGCGCAGGTTTCCTCACGGTGTTTTCCTTCACCGCAAGAGCGTCGGATAACGAACATATAATTTCGAAAATTAGAAAGCACATTGGTACGTGGTGGGATTTGAACCTGCGCCCTCCCGGTCAGAAGGCAACAGTCCACCATTGAGTCATCGACGCTCTTTTACGAGTGACCATAAAAAAATAATTATAAAAGAAATATTTAACTAATACTACGATCGCTCAAAAAGATGATATTTTTATAGGAGATACTAAACGAACTGACTCGAGGCACTGGCTGTACTCCTGAAGGTGCCCTAAACGCGATGCTCCAGTTCATCTTCCAGCAGAGCACAGCAGATACTCGCTGGCTACGGCGACGAATGGCCACGGAACTAGCCGAGCTTTTAGCCAAGACCTCTTCGGGAAAGCTGTTTGAATCCTTAACAGTAAGTTTTTATAAGAATTATTTGCAAGAAACATCTTCTTAAAGTTGTCAGATAAACATCTAGCAAGATTGTATAATTAAGCCTTACAATACAGTACTGAACTAGGTTTTCATGAATAATGAAAAACTTATTTCTTGCATAAAAATCAAAAGTATATAAGTATATATGTCACCGGAAAATAATAAGAACCGCAAAGTTTCTAGGATATTAATTAGTTTCAAACAATCAAAGCGGTTTTTCTTATTTTCCGATGATATATAATAATAAACAACCCTTCACCCTTGTTTTCAGCTTCGTTCATTAGAAGTGGGATCAGAGTTCCCGATCATCACAAATCTTCGCATTTTGAGCGGAGAGTTAGAAGACGATGGGGCCCGGCTTCGGTCGCTCGACCTTCAACTTGACTTGGCATACGATGGCAACTTCAGGATCGACGTGGACGCCGTGATGCTGCTAGGGAAAATTGCAAACATATCTATTACAGGCAAGTCACTTCCAACATTATTTTTTGTAAATGCATAGGAAACTGTATATTCAAGTACATATTCAGTCTCGATAACGGTAAACGGTCCCGGCGGCTAATATGGCGGTCTTCCACAAAAAAATAACTAAGTCTTTAAGGCGGTTATGGAACTCTGAAACCAGAACGATAGAATTGTTAATTAATATTCTAGAATTCTCACTCGATACTTCTCTGGTTACTTTAGTCATCATCATCATCAGCTCAATAAACGTCCCCACCGAGGGGCACGAGCCTACCCTGTACGCGTAGGCCTTAGTCGTCCACGCGGGCCCAATGCGGGTTGGACGACTCCACGCACAACCTTTGAATCTCTTCGGAGGCAGTTTTCCTTCACCGTAAGAGCATCGGATAACGTACATATATTTTTCGAAAATTCGTAAATACATTGGTACGTGGCGGGATTTCAACCTCAGACCTCCCGGTAGGAGGGCAACAGTCCACACCATTGCGCTACCGACGCTCTATATACTTTAGTATCAATTATCAACCCACATACGAGTAACATCTAACTACTAGAACAAATCTCTTCAACTTCACTGTCATTAATGCCAATTATTACCATTGACAGTATTGCCAGTGAAAGTAAGCCTGATTTAAGAAAAAACATTACCATATTTCAGTGGAGAGTCTTAGCGGCAACGTGCGAGTAATGTTCAGGCGGACGCCGTACACGCACTGGGCACTGGCTTTCGAGTCACCGCCCAAACTGGAGCTGAGGGTTCGCGGTCGCTTCCAGGGAAGGCAGCTGAAGCCAAGGCTGGCATCGCTGGTTGCAGCGCATATTAGGAGAGCGGTCGCCCAAAGGCACACACTTCCTAACTACAAGATACGGTGAGTATTCCTAGATTTCGTATGTTTAACACAAGACGTAAGACGTAAAACAAGCGTCATTTCAAGGCAGTTTTTTATATAAAAAACATCTTCATCAATGCTTCTGTATTTTTTTCTGACAAACACTCGTCACAGAAGATAAATAGCGATAAAATTCCGGACTAATTTCTTGGAAGCGAAAAAACGACCTGAAATGAATTCAAATTATTGATTTACTAGATACTGGAAATAAGTTTAAACCAATGAATTTTAAAAAAAATCAAAAGTAACCATTACTTTCCGATTTATCCACGAAGTACCATTCTAATGTATACGCTTTTTTGTAAAGTTTTATCAAAATCCATTCAGCCGTTTTGACGAGAAGAAATAATAAACATACACATTCACACTGATAATCTTTCGCCTTGATAATATTAGTGGGATTATATTTATTATTTATTCTTACCAGATACAAGCCCTTCTTCCCAAAGTCCGAACCTGGCAGCGCAGACGGTGAAGACGGACCTACACCACACGGTCGGCTCACAGTGCGTTTGGTGGAAGTCACAAGACTGCAGTGGTCCGGTCAAGCCGGAACTGTAAGAGCGGCTCTGGCAGTAGACTCACATGGTTGGGTACGTCAATTTCAAAGCAATAATTTTGGGCTTGATGGCCAAATGACAAATGGTTTCATTAACGATCGTGCAAGTTAAGCAGCTATCGCAATGGTTATTTATCGCCTGGGTGCCTGAAAAATACTTATCTTGAATCCGCCTATGCTTCGAAGTTATGCTTTATGAGACGATTTCTTTGGAGGATAATGTTGGTTCAGATAAATTTGAGCTTTATCCCATTTGTTTATTAAACATTCCTCCGAAAATGTTAAAACTTGACTTTTGTTTCAGGTATCCCTGCGACGAGGAGTGTTAGTTTTAGACATAGTATTGCCTGCAGTCTCCGGCCCTTTAGGGTTAGTGTGCTGCCAAGGCGTGGGTGTGGTGCTAGTAGATACCGTGGTGCCGATGTCGCCGGCGTATCGCGCGGACCTGCGGAGGGATGACATAGTGCTGGCCATAGATAATAAACCCGTGAACAATGTAGCGCAGGTTGGTAGTCCTCATCCATTCATCTTTTTTGATTAGGTCAATCAAACATTTATTAATTAACATCAACGTTCAGGTGGTAATAATCACGAAAAATAGAGATAGTAATAGTCTGGGTAAATATGTTAAAACACCATTGTACATTGTCAGAGTGTAAACACATTCAACTCTACCACAAATTAAAAACTCAATAAAATAAAAGCAAATAAGTAATAAGGACAACATATATTAAAATGGAATTGGGCTGGCCATGTCTCTAGACGATCCGATGGACGGTGGAGCCGGAACGTATTGGAGTGGAGACCTCTTTTGGGCAAGCGTAGTGTGGGACGTCCTGTGGCGCGGTGGTCTGATGACTTGCGAAGTGTTGCCGGCGGAGGATGGATGCGGGCTGCTCAGGATCGGGATGGTTGGCGCTCTTTGGGGGAGGCCTATGTTCAGCAGTGGACGAATGTTGGCTGATTGTTTGATTGATTGATTGATATTAAAATAAAAAGAAAAGAAAAATAAAAACAAAATATAATAAAAAAGAAAGAAAAATGGTAATACTAAAGTCCCTGACTATATCACGGGGATAAGTTGAAAATAATAATAATAATAATCACGATAGACGTTCCTAATAAATATCATTCGGGCGATGAATAACGGAAGTAAATGTTTGATAATACATTTTCTATTATGTTTGATTTCCTAACACTTGTCTATTTGCTATTTAGAGTTTCAATTTGTTTTGAACCCAGTGAACATCCCAATTTCGGTATCTTAAGAGTGATTGAAATTGTAATTTACCCTCCCCGCAGCCCCCTTAGCCGACTTTCGAATCCCGCTTTGGGACGCCCTTAGACACTTTGTGCAAATTTTATGGCCGATAGTCACTGCGCTGGCCACGAGTTCAGTGTAGCTGTAAAGGCCAACTACGGCCAACAGCTAGTAGCAGTAGTGACTTTTCTATTAGGCCAGTAGTCATTTTTAATTTCATCATTACAAAAAAGTAAACAGTCAAAAATACAACCTCGTAGGTGGGTGATCCTGCCTCCATGGTTAAGTGGGTACAGCGTTCGGAAGTCGTAGGTTTGTATACCTTGGGGAAACGTCACTTAATGCGATTTTTCCCTGTAAACTTAGGACATTTCAGTCTGACTCAGCTGATTGTCCAAAAAGAAAGATGATTCTTTGTTAATCTTAGGATGGTTTTCATTAATAACACTCATCAATCCGCATTGAGCCCACGTGGTGGTTTACGGTTCAAGCTCTCCATAGCTATACCGTGCGGGAAGGTATGTGCTCTGCAGTAAAACCTGATGACTATGCGTAGGTGGGAAAGCTGCTAAGGTGCGTGGACCGGAGGGCGGTAACGGTGCGTGTGCGACGTGGCGCAGTCAGCGCACGCGGTGACGCTCCCGAGCCTCGGCGGTCGCGGCCTAACTTTACCTTCCGCCGCGTCTCCGAGGTCATGGAGGGAGTCCGGCTGCAGGGCATGCGTGCAGCCGCTTCGAGGAGCAATTTACAGGTGAGACAGTTAATGACCAGATTTCAGTCAGTATCTAAAGTTATTAGGGGTGTGCCTTAAGATGGAATCCTAAATTAAAGAATCCGAGCTGTAACAAAAAAGCAATACCGTTTAATATGCACTACTAGAAGGTAAATTTAGTTATGAAATATGAATTTCCCCTTGTTAATGTTATTTTCAGGACTAAGCATAGTCTTTACAAATTCAGCACATTAAATTATGTATAACCAAAAATGAATAAAAAAAATAACGAAGCAATATTCTGTCCTTGTACTAAACTTATGTATTATCTAATAGAGATGCTTGTTTCCGATTATAACTGATTACCACACAGTTTAGAAATTAAGACCATTTTTTAAACTTATTTTTCAGGACCCCGAAAGCTCACCAGCCAAATCACCAGAACCACAAAATGAGACTGAACTCCAAACAAAACCAAAAACCGAACCTGCCCGAACGCTCCCGAAAGCCACCGAACAAGTACCCACTGGTAATTTCGGGCTGCGCAAGCGCAGGTGTTCTGTAGAAAACAAGTCTTCCGATAGCTCTGCCGGCAGCACGCCTCCAGCATCTGCGCCAGCACACCTCTCCGACAAGCCACAGTTAACAAAGTAGTGAAGCATCCCGATATACCTATAATAAGAACTGACTCATCAGAATGTAAAACAGAAAAGGGAGACGTACTAGATGAGGAAGAACAAATATTCGAAACCGGTGGACCAAGGCAAAGTGAGCATGTAGAGATATGTCAAATGTTCTGGACCAAGAGTATACAGTTAAAACCAATAATACCATTCGACGAAGAAACTGAGTTCAAATTGAACGAGAATCATAAGTATTTGAACATTAACGTTTGGGCGACAGTGTCCGGAGAGAAGGAAGAAATACTGTTAGGATATTTAAATATACCGTTAACGGCTCTACTAGCTGAGTGTCAAGATTCTACAGTGCCTCATCATATGAAGAGGTACCAGTTTCTACCTCCAGATGTAGATATCAAATTCAGGTGTGTTCAAGTATTGTTTCTTCTAGATATGTAACCAGATTTTAGTGTTTTAGTTGAGGTCTCTATTTTTCGATTGATTTAATTGAAATTTAATGATTTTAGACAAAAGATGCTTTTAAATCATCAAAATTAATAATCTACCACCAGGGAACTTACTGACATCTCTTAAAACAGTATTACGATAATATTTCTTCGCCATTTCTAAAAAAAAATACTGACGTATCATTATAAGAATACTGTTTTCAGAGATGGCGGTAACCCCCCATTTCAAGGATTTAATTTTATTGAGAACAGCAGATATTAAACTCAGCAACTACCTCTTTTGCACAATAACTTGCTTACTCGTGTTAAATCTTGCCATACACTGTATGACTTTTTGTCTAACACGCACGATTGCATTGTATGAGGTTAAGGATCAGATCCCCTATAAGCAAAGAGATCAGGTACAGAAGCCAATTCTGTGATTATCTATTCGAATACATTCTTGCAGTAAAAGCCACAAGCTGTCATCCCACGCGGGCTTTGAACCTTGTCTATGCTTCGGCGATGCGCTGGTATGGTGGGAGTGGGAAGGTGCCGGTGGGGCAGCGGGAACGGGTGTTACACGCAGTCCTCGTGCCAACCGTGACGCCGCACCGAAACCGCCTAAACCCACAAGAGCAGCCCATGACTTCGTCAGAACACATTTCCACCGATCGACTCAGTGCGATTTTTGTAATAAAAAAGTAAGTCCGCTACTAAGTATGTACTAATACTTAAAAATAAACACAAAATTTATTAGGTGACAAATTTGCTTTTTAGAACTTTGTTTAGTCAACCTATCTATATGGTTGTGTTTTAGTTAATAAGGTTGGTATAATGAATTGAAGCTGTATTTTTAACACAATCTAGATTTCGCGACCTAAGTTGCGCTCATGGTTAAAATAATAAAATATAATAATATTTTCATAAAAGTATTGTATTTTTAAAAATGTTTTTGTTGCAATCCGTCCCGAAGTACCATTTACAACAAATGCTATAAGTAGGATAATTGTTAAGTGAAATGAATTTGTTCGTAGATATGGTTGAAAGATGCAATGCAGTGCCGCAATTGCGGTCTGTGCTGCCATAAGAAATGTGTCGCCAAGTGTCAAGAATCCTCACCATGTATACCTAAACACGACAGAGGTAAATTATTTTCGTTACATTTTAAAAATAGTATTGAGTAAAACTTTTTGTACCATGTTTAAAAGTATAATACTTATAGTCGGACCAATACCAACTGACTTTAATAATGAAATTCATGGACGTAAGTACGAGTACAAACAACGCCTCATAAACCAATTCTACGCTGCTGGCGTATCTCATATAACGTTTTCACTTACATAATATTTATAAAGATTTACCTAACAAATACCTCCATAAACACCGTGTCCAATAGAAATAGATATGTTTATGCATGTACTTCAATATTTCTACTGCACGGGTAACCAAAGTTTTAACTATTCCAGCAAGTCGGTCGATATAGCCCATACCTATCACATAGACTCTTGATACTGCCCGCCAATCTACTTATTTAAGAATCTAGTTACCTATGGCAGCCCTTTGGACATATGGCTGCTCTTTGCAAGTCTATTCTAGACGTTCATGGGGTAATGAATTGTTGTCAATTCTGGCGGCAAATTATCTATAGCATCATCAGCATCCTTCCATCTTTTTGGCGACCAAATCCTGCCGACTCTGCTGCCGGTGTTCCTTTAGGAAGTAGTACTCGCCCAGCGAATACTTTAAGGACTATTATAGCAATTGGGACTATTTTTCCCTTCAATAAAGTAAATCACTGCTGCTTACCGCTAAATTCACTCATTTCTTTTGTGGCGCATGAGGGTGGTACTCAGCACGATTTAGACATTTTTTTAATCGAAAGTAATTAGGGAAAGGTTTTCATTTTATTTTTGAGTTATAGATACTGTATGTAGCTCACGATGTCATATAGTTTGCAATAAAACGTTTTTTAATATGAGATTGTAAATGAAATAAGAGTCCGATGTACTAATGAGCGCTATTTGACCATCTGTTTTCTGTTGTATGCCCGAGAGGCGGGACAAGTGTTTCTATATTTTTTTTAAAATGTAACATCTCTTTACCTGTGATTCACAATAAATACATTTTGATTTGATTTGATTTGATTCAATTTGGTGTGGTCGCCATATTTTTTATTGTTAGACATTAGTTATATAATTTTTGGCATTTTCATTTTTATCTGTGTAGGTAATGCTCGATATTGTGGTGATGACGAATATTACAAATGTTTCACAAAAGTTTATGATTTATTGTTTAAGAGTGACTCGGCAGACTCGTGCACTAAAAGAATTCCGACGTTCACAAAATATATTTAATTTTTTTATGACATCATCGTTTTCTAAACCCAAATGGCTTACTAATACAGAACCAGGAAAGTGATCTCATTAAATTATCTGGCGAGATATTCATAGACATAATAATCACCACTGGCCTATAATATCCCAGGGGCTGGCCTGCCTACATGGCTATGGGGAGTTAGAGCCGTAGGCAACTATATGCGAGCCCAGTGCAGATCGGTGGGATTATGATTACACATTCTAATAAAGTAGCCGGCACCAACTATTTAACCGTGCATTCCGATTCGGAAGTATTCATTCATTGAATAATAGCACTTATTATTACTACCTACATTAGTAACATAAAGAACTCTCCTTAATGTCTCTGAGTGTCATTATTATTAAAATAAGCTCCTATTTATATTAATATCTAGTTTTCACCTTCCGACATTTTTGCGTTACATTAACGTTTTAAATAGAAAATGGCCTTCTACATCATCACTAATTTCCCTTTGTCCAACATATGCCAAGAAACAGCGGTTTACTTATTGCGCGAATATTTCCCGGAACACACGACTTTTGACAGGTGACCTCTGGCTACATGCTCCAAAAATGTCGGCTTGCCATTAATATTTGAGGAAAGCATAAATGGACGACATTTATAACAGCTTCCGTAGTTTTGTTGTACGAGATTTGAGTTAATTTTAACCTGATACAAACAGATGGCCTTCATAACTTCACCGGAAGGAACGAAATCTAATTTATCCGCAAGTTGGTCGCTACAATACTGCGTCTAGATCCTCGAATAGTGATGGTGACAAGAACAAAGGCACGTTAAGGGACGTTGGAATCTCGCATTCGATAATTATACTCGGAAGTTTTTTAACTCTTCACAATCTAAGATACGATTTCAGGACAAAATTTGCCAAATTAGCGTGTAAGAAGCTGAGTGTGCTCCGCAGAGCTAGAAAAGACTTTTCGTCCCACCATCCCTTCAGCTTTATAAGGCACAGGTGCTTCCTCATATAGAATATTGTTCGCATCTTTAGGCTGGAGCGCCAAAATACTTTCTTCTGCCTCTTGACCGCGTACAACGCAGAGCCGCACGGTTGGTCAATGATCCGTCGATAACCAATGGTCGACAAACACTTTACATCAGGTGTCTCTCTTGCTCGTTTGCTCCCTATATCATACAAAAATCATTACCTATGTTCCGTACGTTGCCTCAGATTCACCTGGCGTTAGGTATATAACTACATAAGTAATACTGCCACTCGTAAAAACTCGTCACACTAAGAAGCCACGAGTTCGTTGCCGACCTTGTGAAAGGAATTCGGGACGTTCTTTGTGTGAAAGGCATAATCAGTGCCGTAAATCAATCGGTATTCTATGGTAGCCTGTAAATTTCGATCTTATTTCGAGTCATCAAATAATAAGAAAGCGTAGGAGTGCTATTAAACTTTTAAATTTAGTAGCTGACTACTTTAATTCCAGAAATATACACTTACTAAATAACGAAAAGAAAAAGCATTTTATTCCCTTTACGGATATAAAACATGCAGAAAGTTAATGCTTTCTTTCGAAAAACAGACATCATCAACGCTTATTCACGCAAGGGACGTATTTTTAACTGATTTTATAGCTCTTTTTCGTTTTGAACTTCAAAAGGAATAAAATTTACATATTCACGTGTTCTTGATCTCTTTGAAATCTGGCCAAATGTTTTGGTCCAACGGTCAATGACTGGCGGTTGGCGACCTTCATTATTATAGCGTAAATTTTCTACGGTTGCGTAATTAGATGTATTATAATTTCATAATTCGTATGACATGTAACATATTACATAGTATGATAGGTTCCATAATGAGACTTTAATTTAGGTGATAAGTTGTATTTAAGAAATAATTAATTTAAAAACAAAAAAATTTTTTTTCTTTAATTAAATAAGTTTGGTGCCTACCTAGGCAGCTATGTACATTAAATTGGAAGCTTAAATTAGGGCTTTTTTGCTTTGACGTAGGAGTGCAAACAATATTCTTAATTTCCCATATTTTAAGTACATAATACGAAAAAAAAAACATTAAAAAAAACTTCCGAAATGTTTGAAAAGACATATAGACATATGGCATAGGCCATATTTTCCATAAATCACCCGTTTCATCATAAATCATATCAAACTCTTATCACACAAAGTGAATTCACTAGGCGTTCTCCTCGTAAGATTCGAACCCACGACACTGGTTCAAGCATCGTTCTAAACGCAACGTTCAGAACATTATATTTAATAATAATATTCAAAAGGAGACGAACAAACAGTGGCGTGAACTCCACATGCATGTCCTGTATTTTCGGACTACTTAGGTACTCGGAAAAGCGCTGTTATAATAAAATCCTACTCATCGCCAGTTGCTCCGTAAAGTTTACAACAATCTACAGTGCTAAATTTACAAAAGAAAAAATATTTATTGTTTTTTCAATAAGTATAGATTACTCACTTTGCATACTCTTCTCTAGACTCTAGTATCTGCACGCACCGATTACAAGTGGTCGTATACTGAACCACAAAAAAAGCCTAGCGCAAATTGTACGATGACGGTGTAGCAACAACAAAGTGTATCGCATACGGTAATGTAATAGTTCTCAAGTGCACAATAATGAGTTACACACGGCTCTGGATCGCGAACAATCCGGCAATGTAAATTTAGAGGCTATTGCGTGAACGTTGCAAACGCGAACGACGCGGAAGACGGTATAATGCTCCACTTGACCAATTACAGTGGCAGTGCTAGTGACGCGATTATCGCAAAATATATATATTGCATAATAGCATCCGTAATGGATTATGGACACAAGTCCTTGACTGTTACAAAATAGAACATCTCTCAATTAGCGCTAGGCTAGGTAATCTATTATCTAACGCTTGCTTCAGACATTCCACGAGAAACAATTTAAAATAGTCTGTAACAGCCGGACAAATATGACTTAAGCGTGACTTAAGCTTACCTGATTTACCCGATTGGTTTAATGTTTTTCACCCCTCATTACACTAAGGAAATTTGTATTAATTATATTAAATAGGACAAGGATTCTACAGTATGTTAATTAAACTATATAATAAATTAATGTATGTCTCTCATTTTGCCTTAACTTTCATGTATCCACAGACAAGTAACGTTACGAAGGCAACATTAAGATAAGGTTCGCATTTAGTATTGTTACGGTATTAAATACGATGAAAACAGAGGCCGTATGGTGATTCCGATCCTTCATTAATCTCCTCCGATATTAGTGTTAATGATCAATATTTACTGAAAACTTTATCATCAAATATACAATGAATAATATTTAACTTGAATACAATTGAGATTCATTTTCAGTTTATTATAGAGATGTTGCGCAAAAGTTAACAACCAGAAAAGACCACAAAACACGCTTAGATTGAGATACGAATTGTACATAACTAAGGAATAGTAAACCAACATTATTTTTTTATTATTACAGTTGTTTTATTCCGCAAATGTTTAAATTGCATAGCATTTGATTGTTACCGTATAATGTAATCGAGTAATAAGAGCGTAATCATCCAATTTTGCTAATAATTTAAGCCTTCATGTCATGCATCGAAATTTCTGGTGATTACTTTTTCACCGAATATCAATGAAACGCAAACTGTTTTTACATTTAAAATGTTCAGCTTGTATTCGAATGATTGTATATTTCAAATACACTACATAACATTTTGATACAATATTGGTATTTTCTAGAAACATGAATTTAGTGTATCGCGGCAAATAATGTTTTATAGAGCAAAAAAACACAAATGTGAATTATGAAGCTTCATCATTACAGCTTACACCACGAGGGCACGAGCCTACCTGTACCCGTAATATAATATCATACATTTTTGTTTTCGCAGATGCATCAAGCCTTAGTTGTCCACCACCAGAGCTAATCATGACTGAAGCTGACTCAATAGCAGATCCCGACTCGGACGAAGAACCAGAAAGGAAGGACTCACTTGATGTCCAAGAAGAAGGTAATCTTCTTAAATTTCTACGATATTTTTGTTTCAATCGTTTTAAGCTGATAATTATGAACAAAAACAAAAGGTAACTTGAAAACACAACTTTCAAAAGATTCATATGAACAATCTTGTCGTGACAGGCGCTTAAGAATCTGTCACACCTCTCTGCAGAGCTTGGTATTATCTGAAGAAGATAAAATACCGCCTTAAAAGCGTATTAATTTAATTTCCAGTAATCCAACGATTGAATGCAAAAATAAATCAATTAGTTTATTCTTTAACTTTTGTAATCAAAGGGCCCTTTTATTAAATTGGAATGGCAATGACGGTTGGGGTGGGAGATATACTAAAAAACAGTCAGGGGACCCAGATACCAGGTCTAAGAGCACTTACCAAACAACGAACGAGGTAGGTACTGTCAACATGGATGGAATGACCAGATTTAGGATTTAATAGAAAACTTTGGACAACATCTTACAATTTCAATTTATATTTCGATGATGATTTAAACGTAATAATTTTATTTTTGTTTGTTTACACACAGACGAAATTTTCGAATGCGGGCGCATGGAGTCTAGTTAACAGTACAGTGGCTCTACGATCCGTACACTAAGGTTATTGTCAATATTTAACTAAATATGAAGTTTTTGCTAGCCTTCGGCATCCTCTGTTAGTATTTACATATAACTAGTGATGTCATTTGTATACGTGCCCCCTCATAGTAGGTTACCCTAAGCTTGACTAGTATTGTGTGTTGAAGTCTTGTGTTATATCCCTCGTTTATGCGATTATAATTCGTGTTGTTTGCTCATTAATTCAATAATCATATTATGCAGTATATTCGTGCTTAAATAGACCTTGAAACCTTCCTAATTTTTAATAACATATTGGCGATTTATAATTGATATAGCTATCTCACATTTTTAAAATAGTAATTGTGCGCTGAAATATGTATTCTACGATACGCAAAAAATCAGAAATAAAGCATCTGTCTAGAAATCTCTAAATTGTAATGCGTCATTAAATCGTAACATTCACGTAAAGTTGAAGATCCGATTACCTGAAACTGTTGAATTCCATTATCCAGAGGCGTTACTCCCTTTAAAATTGTCCATGAACCATATTCCTAGATACCTTGAACTCAAAGCAAATTAGTGTTATACATTCAAATTGGGGAATAATGTCAAATTGTAGGTGAGGTATGCAAGGTAAGCTCATGTTTCTTAAGTAAATAAACGGATTACACTTTCCTTCCCAACTAATTACTGATTAGCAACTATTCTGTGTCCTTTAACGCTCTGTTTAACGTGTCTTAAAGTGGCCACTTGATTATTTTTCGTTAATCTCATTTCACAGAACGGCGCAACATGTTTTGAGCCAACTACTTATTTTCTGTAATCTGACATACATTCAAATGTACACACATAATATTTCAACATTTTTCGTAACCATATTCTATGCAACGCAAAGATTATAAATAGAAATACCATTCCAAATGAAATTGTGAAAATTATTTCTACTTCCCTTTTGTTTATCCTTATAAACTTCCTAAAATCTACATTGTTTATTCTAAGGAAAACGTTTCAATTATATTTATTGATCAAAAAAAGTTAAAGTTATACTGTCATTTAGGGTAACATATACATACGCGTAATGCAACGCCCTTACCAAGCCATCAGGTTCGTTGCATATTTCCAAGCCAGAAAAAAGCGTTATTATACTGTGTTCGCTTGAGTATATTCAAGTATATAGTATATATTGAGTATATAGAGAGTCAAACAAAGTTTAAATTCAAAAGTTTAAAATAAAAAAATGATTAATGTATAAAATTTTGATAAAATCGTTCCGTGATCTATATATGTCATATTTTCCATTATCGTGTTGAGAACTCGCTTGATTTTCCCTGCGAATAATTATTGGAATATGAATGGATCGGATCTGCTTTTTTCATAGGTGGAGGACCCATGAGCCCCTGGTAGCTGGACCCGACGCGCCGGGTCAGCACACTCCTGTCTGCTCCAAAGACCTGTTCCTGTCACGCTCCCTGCCACCCTCACCAAGCCACACACCCAGTAAATACATGATTTTCAATATTGACAAAGAGCTTGTTTAATCATGTATGAAGCCTTTTGCCTTCCATCAAAATTTAAATAATCATCATTTAAACAAAAAAAAACAATATTTGTTTCTGATGCCTTAAGCTATATTTTGCATTAAAGGGGTTAAAATGATAACTTTGTGTGCCTTGATACTAATGCTCTTGCTGTGATGTTGACAAGTCCTACCTTAGTTTGACCTATCTTAGGGAATGAAAAGTGATCTAAGGGGAAGGATTTTTTTAATTAGTTATTCGTGCCTCAAATTACAGATCAGAACTCTTTGCCATAAAGTTTTTATTTACTTAATACATCATTGTAATTAGTGGTCTTAGAATATCGAAACATGTTACGCATAGAATTGAAATAAACATTCCGGAACGGTGGAAACTATTTCCAATTCTAATGAACTATGTATAAAAAGCTACGTTTAGAAACACATATCCTTTGTAATTAGCTGAGCTGCTACAGTAGTGCTGCCTTCGTTCATCCTAGGCAGCAGCATCATGCCGGATGTCGACGCTCTTCACCCGCTTGCCTCATTATGGTGAATACTGTAGTCGTCTGGCTGTTGTAAATGATGTTTCCTTGTATCTAGTTGCTCTTCCTATGTTATGACATACTCGTACCACTCCTTCCTAAGTCTTCAAGTTTTGTTTATCTGAATTGTATTTTATCAATCCCTACTAGCCAACCTTCTAGAAGAAAAAGAAATCGATTCATTAACCTTTTAACTGCTAGGAATCAAGACACAAAATATTTTGTCAAATAGGCTATCCGATAGCGGCAGTTAAGGGGTTAAACATATGTATGTGCTGAAGTAATTTATAGATTATTATTAAGAACCTTAAAAATCTTCCCAAACTGAAAGCCTCCCTTCCCTTCCCTTTGTTGCTTTACCCTTTCCCAATATAAAGGTTATAAAGGTTTGAATCACTGATTGTCCTTGTCGCTTAACATCGGGTGAAGCGTCTTCTCTTTTACCGTCTTTTGAAAAAAAAAGAAGTTACATGCGTTAGCAGGCATTAGTCTTTCTAACCCACTCTTACTCTATTATTATCGTTGTGTGCCGAGAACGGCGACATTGTTCTCTATCAGCCTTTGTAACGCAAAGGAAGCAGTCGCTGGAGGTGGTGGGCAACCCGTTCAGCGGGTGCGGGGCGACGTGGCTGGCAAAGGGCGGCGTGGGTGCAATGCTGGCGCCGGCGCTTCGCAGCGCGCTGCCGCCGGACGCGCTGCTCGCTGCCGCAAGGGACTCCGCGCCTGAGCTTGCTGCCAAGCTCACACCCGTGCAGATACATGAAATGGTAGGCTGGATTTTGAAGATATATATCAGCTAAAGCCAAGCAAAGTCAATAGTGGCCGCGTGGGACTCCAAGCCTGAGTTTGCTGCCAAGCTCATGCAGATATACAAAATGGTAGGCTAGATTTTCAGTAGTCTTGGACTACTCAAAGTCAATTCTGGTACCTCAGGTCTTCCATCTTTGAATTTCTTAATCTCGCTGGTTCATTGTCTGTTGGTTTACATGACATAGGTTGAGTTTGGGACTTAAAACGTGACCAAACCGTTTATCCATGACTTCATTGCTATAACCAGACTAGACGCCCGGGATTACCGGGATGTACCACAGTTACATCACCAAATGCTTCATGTAATAATTTAACTGTATAAGTATACTGTTTCTATAAACATGTCCAGAATAACTTTCAATGGATTGAACTGAGGAAGCATAATTCCCATTACTAGATAAAGGTGACTTTAAATGTTGAGAGAATTGAAACCATAACCTGCCTCTTTCAGTGTTCATCAGGATGCACCACGGTCAAGTGAGATTAGCTAAGGTCGCATTAGATTAATGCCCATCACATCCTTATTATAGTTAATAGTACAAATAATGTTCCAATTCCTGACTAATTTGGTGTTGCGGTTGAGACGCGGCTGCAACACCAAGGGTACCGGGTTCGACCCGGTCAGTACAAACATTTGTGTGCATGAACATGTCTGTTTGTAATGTTCTGGGTGTTAGCTATGTATAATATTATTATGTATTTATTTACAAAAAAAATATATAAGTATGTTTATCCGTTGTTTAGTACCCATAATACAGGCTACACGCCTATTTATTATTTATTTATTTAATTGTGTTTACCACGTAAGCTGCAAGCAGTCCGCGAGGAGCTGTCGGCAGCGGACGCGTGCGGCGGTGAGGGCGGCGAAGGCCGAGCGTGTGCGCTCACGGCGCTGATGCTGCACTGTTGTGCGGCCGCTCAGCTCGCCAGCAGCCCGCCACGCGCCCACTTGATACTGAATAAATTGTTGTTCATTCGCACTAACGTGTTTCATTTGGCGTAAACATCCTTTTTTAGCGATTGAAATCCATTTGACATTTATGGAATCTTATTTGAGGGTGCTTTCGATAGACGATCGTGAAAGTTAAGGATGGGTGACCGAAAAATTCTAATTTGAGTTTCTCCATACCTTGGAATAATGACCATGGCACACTTTAGTGTCACTTGTTCTAGTGGCATCTAGGACTAGATTCAAACTAACAAATAATTTCTAAAATAAATCTAAGTAATAAGTCAAAGTAAAATTTTACTCAGGAAGGAATACGTATTAGAATCATCTAACATAACTCCCCACATTAAGACTAAAATGAAAGATCACGTTCGTTAATCTTTGGTTATGGCTACCACATGCACATTAACCTCGATGTGTCATTGCTTTATGTAGAACCGCAAATTTGTTGTGACAGTGCGTATTGATATTGCCCGTCAACTCAATTTCAGAATCAAGGAGAAATGCCCCTTCCTAGTCTCTAACTTGAGAATTATACTTGTATGGTACAAGTAGTTGTGTTCCGAGCAAAAATTAGTCAGATTACGGACTTAACTAAATATAGTACGATTGTTAGTATTTGGGTGTTGAACTTCGCAAAATAATTCCCCGCCACTTCGATTCCATAAATATGATCGAATGTTTCTTAGCTAGACCTACTCGTATCTGTAATACTACGAGTATGTTTAAATAAAGGTATTCCTACCTATCTATAGATTGCTACTGTTAAAATACTTTTCTGTACCGTCCGAACTGAACTATACGGAATGTAACAGCGAACTATTCATAGACATATTTGTCCGTCTAAATACTTATTAATAGACAGAAGTTCAACAAACTTTATCTAGTATACGTACGTAAGAAAATGTGTCCATACCCTGTGGTATAAATCTGTAATTATGAATACATAAAACCCAAAATTAAAATTAGATAAGCACATCTCTCAAATGAAAGGGAAATGGAATCAACAAATAAAAGTAATAAAGACTCATTAGGTACTTGTAAACACAAACTGCTCAAATTAAATATGTGAATCTATAACACGAAAAACTAAACAATCCCGTATGTTAACCTTAACATTGAAATATTTATTAACAAAGCAAAACGACGGCTGGAAAAAATATTTGGCCAACAGGCGTGGCAATATTCCCATTTTGACTAAACAAAGAAAATACGTGCAAGTAAACGAAATTTGTTGTGGAATGAGCTGTGCTAGAGTGAATCTGAAGCGTAACGCGAAGGAGGAAGGATGATAGTTAAAGGTTTGTATTTATATGAGGATCAAACGAAACGCACTTATACTGCGTCGAAAGTTCGTGCTGGCGCATGTCCAGGTTTTCCTGAAATAGCACAAAGGATCGACCTCAAGTCGATGGAAAAAAATTCTGCGAAGTGTTGACGGGACGCGGAAAATTTGGTGCGTCACTGACCGCGTGCGCGAGCGCATCCACGACGCCATCTGAATCGCGCCAGTTTTGTTAACCACATCCCTGGTTTCAAAGGTTAATGACTTTCTTGAAGAATATCTGTCGGAGGAAGTTCCTTGAGTATTTGAATTAATCTCAATTCTATTTCAACACTAAACACACGTTTAATTACATGGCACCCTTGCAAACTGCTTCACTGGTTCACGTCAAGAAGTTATTCTTATGTGGGAAATTCGCATAAGCCCCATTTTTCACCAGATGTCCTGGAATTACGCTTTCTTATCGAATCAGGCCAAGGGCGTCCCAAGCGACGCTAGCCAAGATGCATCCTCAACTCTACAACTCGTCTGTTATATTGTTTACTAATTACCTAAATATTTACCGTACATAAGAAAACATTCCATTAAACTTATTATTTCACCATATATTGCTGCAATATCATAAGTTGATTGATAAGGGTAATGTACTACGATGACACATATATTTTTGAGATTATCTAGAAGCCGTTCTTGTTTCCTTTCTAAACTAACGTAACGTCATGCCACTGTGTAATTACAATTACATATACAGTAAAAGTTTTATCCACTAAGTTTTAAATTAAAGTTTTCACTGACATGAATCAGTAATTTGCATAAAATAATAAGCAATAGTATCAATGTTCAAAATATGTCATATTATTAAAACCAGAAATCTAATCAGACGATCAAACAGGCATCTTGATAAGATACCTTCGTTTTGTTTGCTTTATGAAGAAAGTATTTTTTAAATTGAATTGAATCCTCTGCATTATTGTATACGTCTGAGCAAGGAGTTTATTTGTTCCTGATATTCAGAATAAGAATTCCACGGAGGACACAATCCCACATGACTGTGCTAAGTGTGAAGTCACTATTTAAAATATGTCGAAAACAATTTCACTATGAATCATCATCATCATCATCATTACAGCCCAATTATGTCCACTGCTGAACGAAGGCCTCCCCTAATGATTTCCACGCGGACCGATCCCTTGCAGTTGACATCCATCTGCTACCGCCACCTTAACCAGATCATCCGTCCATCTGGTTGGGGTCGGCCTACGCTTCGCTTTCCGTTACGTGGACGCCACTCGAGAACCTTTCCGCCCCATCGGCCATCGGTTCTACGCACTATGTGCCCTGCCCACTGCCACTTCAACTTGCTAATCTCTGGGCTATGTCGGTCACCCTAGTTCTCCTACGGATATCATCGTTTCGGATTTTATCGCGTAGGGAGACACCTAACATAGCCCTCTCCATAGCACGCTGAGCAACCTTGAGTCTATTCAAGAGGCCCTTAGTGAGCGACCACGTTTCGCTTCCGTATGTCATAACTGGCAACACACACTGGTCAAAGACCTTCGTCTTGAGACACTGAGGTATTTTGGACGAAAAGATCTGCCTTAACTTCCCGAACGCTGCCCATCCTAATTGGATTCGACGAGAAACCTCCTTCTCGAAGTTGGACCTACCCATTTGGACTACCTGTCCCAGGTACACATATTCGTCAACAACTTCGAGGACAGAACTTCCAACTGATATCGGTATAGGTACGACATGGGCATTAGACATGACTTTCGTCTTGTCCATGTTCATTTTAAGACCCACCTGTTGAGAAGCTCCGTCTAGGGTTTCGAGCATAGTGCTTAAATCCTCCATGGATTCTGCCATGACTACTATATCATCGGCAAATCGAAGATGAGTGATGTACTCGCCATTCACGTTGATGCCAAGTCCTTTCCAATCGAGCAGCTTAAACATATCTTCCAACGCAACTGTGAACAGTTTCGGAGATATAACGTCTCCCTGTCTCACTCCTCGGTGCAATTGGATAGGTTGTGTAAGCTCTTCATGTACACGGACTGACATAGTAGCGCTCTCGTACAGACATCTCAATACTTCGATATAGCGAAAGTCAATATGGCACCGTTGAGGGCCTGAAGCACAGCCCAAGTCTCGATCGAATCAAAGGCTTTCTCATAGTCACAAACGCCAAGCATAATGGCCGGTTATACTCTCTAGTCTTCTGTATAACCTGCCGCAGCGTATGTATGTGGTCTATGGTGCTGAAGCCTTTGCGGAACCCGGCTTGTTCGGGGGGCTGGAAATCATCAAACCTACGCGCGAGACGGTTCGTGATGACTCTGGAGAACAACATTTCACTATGAATGTTAGGTATCAAATAGCGATCAAGAAGGAGCCCAAGAGGGAGCCCCCAACATTGGACTTTCCGACAGACCTTGTCCTGCAGTTGACGCTATGGTTCTATTAGTAAGTTCAGGATGGAACCCCTTATTAATGAAATGCAAATGTATTCTGTGCCCTTCGAAAGCACGGAGCTTTCAATCTATCAACGTTGGTGAAAAAAAGTCTTTTAAGGTTTTTGTTCCCCAGGGTTCATTTAAGAAGAAACCTATTCCTGTGCTACCAAGCCAAATCTTATTCATAATTATTTCGCACATTCTTCTCAATGTCATAAAAATAGGCCTACCTAATATATTACATACTTAGATGCTAATGTTTTTTATCGTTGTTATGGTGGGTGAACATAATGATTGTTTGCCAATTGTGGGTCAGTAACCTCCACTTGATAAAATTGATTTTTTTACGGAGATACTTAATTTTATGGCTAGCAACATCCTTTTATGTTACATACCAGAATTGGGACAAGTAAACTTTCTTAATTTATTCTAACGTTTATATGTAACGAAGGAAATTTTGAGGCACATACGCCTAAAAGTTGCCCGTCGTTATATTAAGATAGCTACTAAGTATATAGTGTAATCTAAGTATTGTATATTGATAAAAAACATCAAAAAAAAAAGTACCAAAATTTCAAATTGGTGGTTTAGTTTTAGTTGAATATTTATAAATCCAACTCTATTGTACCTTCTCACCGTGCGAAGATACAGGTCAAGAGCGTAACCACTAATGATGAAAAACACAAGTTACGAGCACTCGTGTGGAGCAATGATTTCTCAATAAATATAAAGCAGACGTTCAGATGTAGGCCGAGCAAATTAAATGCATAAGTAGGTATAGACCTCGTAGTTGTATTTCCTCCCTTTCAAAGCCTAATACTTACTTGATATAATAAACTACAACACATCGTCAATTCAAGAAATATTAGTCTTATAATACGCATCTGTTAACTGCATGAATACAAGTCGAAAAGTAATTGGCAAAAAGTTAAAACAGTAGAGGAATTCTCAATGTTGTAACAAAATAATTACATAGTACCTATTCCTGAATTATCCCCTTTTCCTGCCTTTAGTTGCAAATTAATTAAAATGTAAAAATTTCATATATAGTTAAGATTTAAAGGAGATACGAAATTTTCTAGGACGGTTAGTCTGTCTACATTATTTTTACTTCACCACACCGACTGTAAGGGGTCGTACAAGTATTACGTAAGCAGATTTATTGCAATTATTAACCCCCCCGCCCCCTTGTCAGCAAAAGTAAGCATAGCTCTATGTTATGTTTTAGACCCTCTCCCCCCATGCTTACGTAAACATTTTTCAATTATAGATGGATTTTTTTCTCTTTTGTTTGGAATTGGAATTAATTATGTTATATGAATAGATTTAGAATCGAGATTATATTTTACTGATGCAGTCATACAGTATTTAATATAGAGTATGGGATAAAAATGTTATAATCTTACCAACACAACAAACTTCTTTTACACTAGTTTTTTCCCGCCGCTTCACGCATGTTTAATTCGCAGTAACGCTGTTCCTTATTTACACAAAATAGAATTTGAGACATAATTGTACGGAACCGTTAGAACAGTACAATAATAATTATAAAGAGTATGGTATGTAGAAATAACTGAACTCCACGAATACTGTTTGTACACTTGCAGTGCAAGCAATATTGCAACTCTGTATGTTGAATGCAATAAAAAAAAGTCTATGTCATTTACCATCTAAGCCGTGTGGGGACGGCAGAATAGAATACGTACATATGTCCCCACCCCTACTACTCCCGAGGGTGTCGTAGAAGCCGACAAAGGAATCATATACCGGTTGGTGAGCAGCAGCGCCATCCTGCGTCCTGGTTCATACTGCGGTCACCAACCCGCCTGCTCACCGTGGTGACTACGGACATTTGTGAGCAGCGCTAATCAGTATCGGCTTTCTGTTCCCGGCGCCCCACTATTCCCGACCACGGCAGTGGTCGCGGTCACGATGGGGTGGGGGGTGCGAAGAATCCGCGGGCTACGAAAGGCTGCCAAAAACAACTGACATAGGCTACGTATAATACGGACGTACGATACGGCTGGACCATCACCTATCCGAATCAGAAATACAGCAGAGTCATATTAACTGGAGCATATTGGGGTTGTCTAAAATCCGAAGAGATGGGGGACACATATAACTACGGACACTTGCTCTACTTCCGAGAAGGTAGTAGGGTTTCCCAAGGTGATGTCGGTTTTCTGGATTCTTTACAAGATCCTTGTCAGAAACGTTGTGGAAATCATGTATCAGAGGTTGTCCAGGTGTATGACTACCTGGGCCAAACCATAACTTCAAGAGGGAGGCTAGTAGGAGGACTCAGTTGGGCTCGTCGGCATTTACGTTTTGTCCTAACGTCAACGGCGGAGGACCGGGATATCTGGCGCAAAATGAGGGAGACCATTATACAGCAGTAGACTGCGATAGTTTGAAGAGACTCACTATCTCTTCAACTATCTCTACTTAAAAATCACGTTAATTTATCGTTCCGTTTTGCCGTGAAAGACGGACAAACAAAAAGATACACTTAATGGATTTTTGTTACACTCATTAAAATCTTCCTTCTCGCTATAATATTCAAACGAAACAAAAAACTGTCTAAGGATATTTAACCAGGTGAAAAGCGGCAACTTCCCCAATCGCTCTAAAACATAACGTATGCATTTGTTGCGGAATCCCGAAAATGCGTTTATTTTCACGTATAGATAATGTGAGTGTTGCCATTCGTGTAAAGAAGTTATCGCTACTTATGACATAATCATCTTCTAGACCCCCACCGCCCAAGTCATCAAAAATAAGCAAATCATCCCCCCATAGTGCTTACGTAATACTTGAACGAACCCTAAGTCCTTTTCACGCAATCTAAGATCTTGTAAAGAACCTACAAATTCCATTTTTTTCCAAACAGTAAACCATATACAACAAAAACTAAAGTGCGGTGCAGACGTGCTTAAGTGCTATGACATTATGCTAATTTTAGCAGAATTGTTTTCCGCGAATAAATATGTGACCGAAATACTTCCGAAAGCAGCTACGGATACTAGGTTATTGCGTTGTTATTTTAACAAACTTCCCGTACGTTTGCAAACAAAATAAAGTGGTTACCGTTTTATACGGCCACGGGACATGGGAATATAGTTTTTGGCACAGTCTCAAGGTTGTTACAGTTGAAATTTTGCGTCTCCGTTTGGCGAAACTCACCGAGACTGTGCGTCGGTCGGTAAAGCTTGGACGTCATTTTTAAGTTGACGTAATAGGTGAACAGGATGAGAACCATGAGAGACCAACAACTGATGGGTCATTCCCGCTCGTCACCCCTAGCTTTGTCCCATCCAGGACGACTGGCTATTTCTCAAAAAAATCCCACCTTTTTTTCCCCGGGGGACAAAGCTAGGGGTGACGAGCGGAATGACCCACAACTGATCAGTTATTATCCTCCATCAAGCCGCATTGCGCCCGAAAACCGATGATAGGTCCCTGTAATTTCACTAGCTACAATGCCCTCATCCCGAAACACAAAACTGCATAACACTCCGGTTTCACGGGAAGATACCTATCTAGACGACTCAGTATCGAGTCTACCACCTAGTAAAATCTTTTTTAAAGGGTGTATCCTAAAAGAAATCAATATGTGTATAGAAAGCAATGTTATATTTGTATTTATTCCGTATACCGACAGTCGGTAAATGAAAAGAAATGAGACTTGATACGAATTTAAAAGTTTTTGTTTAAAATTCTAATTATGTGAAATTCACATAGAGTTTTATAATAGGAAAATTAAGAAACCTTCAAGCAATACATTGTAGCAGGAAGTAGGCATCTTACTTGGTGGATTAGGTATCTCTAGAATGGAAGTGTCATTTTTTGCCCGAAGTTTTATCCTTAGTTAAAAGTTAGAAGTTCAACTGCGAATAGGCATATTATTAACTAAATTAACAAATAAAAATCCTTAGACATGCATTCAGCGCCATTTGGCTAACCAGTTAACGGATATAATACTTATTTTGGAAATAACTACAAATTATGTCAACAGACAAATACAATCATAAGTATTTGTACCGCACGGAGATCAAACCAAGCTAGCTTCGCAACCATTACACGTCGCTACATGTTCAGATTAGTTTCTTGTCAGGGAACCGGATGTGCTTTAGCATTGACACCTTATAGGGCGTGAACTGTTAGCCCTTACATGGCATCTGACAATTCATAGGCCAAGTTAAAACCTTGGTTTATAACAAGGTTCCGTAAGGCAACTATCGGTTCACTGGATACGATAGTTGCCTTACGGAACTATCGGTATAACTGAACTCCACGAATTTCTTGCGGACGCCTTGAGATGACTGGGAAGATTAATCGGCATCTGGAGGGAGGTGGGCTGGTTGGAGTGATCAACAGGCTGCTATGGCTCACGCACTTCCAGGACTACGTGTTGAAACCAACCCTCGTAACATAGAATATAATAAGGTTTGCATATAACATGAAACGTCACGATAGGACAAAGAGTCCTAGTTGATACCAATGGCTCATAATTTAAACAGGTTTTCAGTTTATCAATTCCTATGGAATGGAATAAACTTTTTGTATGTTACGTGATTTAAAGAGATAAACCTATCATAACTATAACTATTAATTAAGCTACGATTAAAGTACTATTGTCACATTAACCTACTTAACTACCTATATTATCAGTAGACTGATCGCTTATCATTTTCTAATGTAATACGCTGACTGCCGACTATAAAAAATATCCGTCATTCCATCAAACATTCTCACTCATCTGAATTGTCAGTTCTACCAATCTACTGTTACATAAACACTACAGGCATATATATACTACTACACATAGGCTGTATACCCACTTAACCAGCTCTACGAATAGGGAAAGCCGTCATGATTTACGTCTGTTTGAAACGAAATCATTTTTAAATTGCCACAATCAGGTTAACGCATCAAATGTGCCCGCAATAAATTGCTGCGTATGCGAGTCCGGTGACGGCACATTGTGAATTAGGCTGGAAAATCGTGTTCGGCCTTTCACATTGAGCGCATCGACAATCGCCCATTGAAACGATTACGCGGCGCAAACAAAACCCTGATAAGATCACAATGATATTGGGACGTGACAAAGCGGCTGGATGGAAACGAGAAGGATCGCCTATTGAAGCGTAAATCCCTTTGTGACCCGTGACGGCTGTGGGCCACCCGTCCCGTACCCCGAACATTTTCCGCGTTTCTGCCAAACAACTTGCGTCAACTGCGTAGCGACCAGACAGTGAGAGGGAGACACGCAATTGTTATTGTTGCTATCTCTGTCGCCACCATGCGTCTTTGTTTTGGCAACGATATAAAAGCAAGTTGCGAATGCGGCGCTCGAATTTACCAGAGTGCCGCTGCGGACCCAGGCGCTTCGCGTTTCGGTTCGGTGGTAGATGAGCAAATAAGCATACGAATTTCTTTCAGCTGGTGAAAGACTGTACGTGGATCGCGTGTGATTTGAAGTTGTGCAGTGACAGTTGTGGACTTAGTGCAGTGATGAGGCCACCTACGGATTATGAGGGAGAGGACACGCGGCTGCCAGCGGAGGCGGCGGAGGTAGACCCTCGGGCGCCGGCGATGATGATTTGCGCCCGCCTGGCGGGACACGCAGTCATTAGAGTCGTCGGCCGCTGCGAGGACGCCCAGGAGAACAGTCAACTCGGTCAGTGGAACAGATAGCGTTAACTTTTGTCACACTTCGATAAAACACAGACATTAATCGCTAAATACCTATCCGTTAACAACCTAGATGACTTAGCACATAAAGATTTCTTTGTTATGCCTTAACATAACTATTGTATCGTGTTTAGCACGTGTAGGGGAACAAAAGAGTATTTACAATCTTTTTTTTCCTAAGTTAAGCAAATTATACGATATTTGCTTTACCTATATGCATCTAAAGCTTGGTGTACCATTCTACACACACACACCATACAATCACATCATTCATTAATAATTAAATTAATGTAAAATTGCGAATTTATGTATTTACTTTGTAAACAAATTTGATTTACGGTTTTTGATTAGCACAATTCAGCTTTTCAAATAAATATAATGCCTTTGTCTGAATTTTATATTATTTATTGTTTAGGTACCTACTTTATTATAAATCATTAGCTACTTATCTTATCCAAGATAAGTACTCCGTTACTGACTTATGTAGAAAATTAACAATATAGCAATGTCTATGTTTTTCTACTGGATACTATAAAATTATGCCTATATAACACATAATATTTACAGTTAGTTTGCATTATCTTTGCAAAATACGGAATAGAAATAAACCGCTTATTTACAAAACCTTAACTGCTAATCATACACATATCACTACGCTTGTATTTTATTTAGCACGCTATTATTAAGGAAAGAGAAATATTATTTAATTTACTTGCTTAATCAACTACCAACTCTCGTCGTCCATTGCCTGGCAACTGACATAGGATGTGGGAAGCCACATATTGAGACTGATCGATTCGGTCTTGATTTTATTTTCCAGCCTCTACCATCTGCCGTTAGCAAATCAAAGGATTGACTTATGTTAAAAAGCATTTGTTGCTTTTGAAATCTAAAATAGTTGTTTTACAACTAAAACAGGCCCAAATCGGTTTTGTTCCATTTTTTCTTTTCAATTCCATGTACCGAACCTACTATCGCCGTATAGTCCACTGCTGTTCAACCTAAAAATAATGTTTCCATGATCGCCCATTGTTAATATTGTTCTATTTTATCGCCTGAGACAAAAGTATAACAAAGACGATACCTTGATAACTCAATTTCAGTTTATCTCGACTCAATGGTAGAACACCACATGTAGGCAATGAATTACTCAATGAACTGAGTCAATAGTAAACTAATTAAACAATCATTATTGTTTTGACCCTGACATAAGAGACCACTTTACAGATGACTATAATGAAAAAAGTATACATATTAAAAACCAATTATCAATATCCATAATGGAATCGTTCCATGTCAACGGATCTAGCGGTTGTGAGTTCAAATACTGATAGGTATAAAATGAAAATAAGGGTTAATTTGTTTGCTGGCTTAACACAGTCTTTAGAATGCATGCTAAATATTCAAGTGATTTTAATATAGTCTACATCTTGCAGAAACAGATATAGTTTCAAATACGGAATAGGTAGTTTTGGCTTAAAAATCCGCGTAAAAGGTACATCGGACGACCTTGTATTGTTGGAATGACCTCTATTTACGCTTCGCTAATACCAAGTATCTACCTATGCAATCAGGCAACGCCTGTTTGGAACAAATCTCAGTTAGATATTCATATGCTTTTCATTGTTACCTAGTCCGCAGAACTAATGACCCTCTTCGAATAATGTTTTCTTTTTTCAGTTGGGTACCTACCTAATAATCAATATGAAATGAATGTCATATTAAAATTATATGTATGTATATGTAGTGACTCGCTTTTAAGTATCAGGTTAAAGCTATCTGAAATCATAATCCAAACTTTAGTTAAAAATTTTAAATAACGAAATTGTAAATAACTGTAAGGAACGCATGTAATACTAATCCTTAAATTGTACTATGAGCACCTCCTTTTTGAAGTCGGTTAAAAAAACGTTAATGAGAAGAAAACGTATTATTCTGTTACTTACACGAACGTTTTCCTAGACGGGTAACCGATAATACCTACATCTCCTTGATTTCGTCTTAGTGAACACGAGGTAGAAAAAGCACTCGTCACATACAGTCCATCACCATGTCCACCACCTTGCCTACGTAGTTTGCTTTATTTTTTAGGTAAATGTTCCTATACGATTTACATAGCTTATTTATAGATGTCATCATCATCATGTGGTGAACATCTCCTTGATTAGTACATTAAGGTAGAACAAGCACTCGTCACATAAAGTCCATCGATGTCCACTATCTCGCCTACCTGAATTCTACTTTTGTTATGTATGTAATTGTAACTACATATACGCATTTGATTACTATTAGTATTAGAAATAATCTTATTGATTAGGTGCGTTGATTCCTCTGTGAAACTTTGTAGTAAATTACATTGTCGTCATCCTAGTACCGAATGCTATTGTGTCACCGTCGCGCGTCGCTCATTTTCTCGTCATAATCACAGCGTACGATCGCGTAACAGCTTTTCACTGCGGAAGTCGTCACATTGAGCCTATCTTGTCGATATGAAACATCTTTGAGGAACGCAGAAAAAGTTGTTTCAAATATACGCAACAATAGAACTTAAGTGGTTGAAATAAAACAGCAATTAGTTACCTATATGAATAAATAATGTAAAATTACTTTTACTTGCGCAACGAAATAACTTACTTCTTGCGTTCGCCTTTCGTAAACGAAGATATCGCGTAAAAATTGTGAAACGACCGAGGTCGGACCATCGCGGAGCGCTCTTAATGGCCTTTGTTACGGAGATTAATTTTATGCATTTTAATAAATTAGTCAACCTGTACGATATTACGTTAGATTGAGCTATTTCAAAACTGCAAGTGTATGATGGTCCTACTTGATATCTTGGCGAATCGATATGGGGACCTTTGATATATGACGTGTAGATATAGGTAGTTAAGCCAACATATTGGCAAGAGTAGCATTACAATATTGCGTTATTATTGTTAGGATGCTGAAGATGGCTTTAAAGAGACCGATCAATAGGTATACTTAAAATATATAAGAGACTGTTATACCTAAAAAACATACTTATGTACCATAAGATAATACACATGTATAGATATGCGAGTCTTAAAATATACTTACGGAAGCAGAAAATTTGACTTCCTAAATGGGTAGGCTTCTGCATAAAAATGTAAAAAGTAAATCGCCACCACTTACATTACATTTGAAGTAGGTTAGTGTATAGGTTTTTTTTTATTGTATGTATTCGACGTACCTATCACGTCACGTATCAAATAGCAGTACCTAATAAGTACAGTAAGTAAAAATAGTAAATGGTAGTAAAATTGTTGTACGTAGTATTTGTTTGGTAATGTGATAAAGCCTTCATGCCATTATTTATACTTTTGCTATTACTGCAATAGATTTCCACATTTGTATGCGGACAATTTTTCAGTACCAGAAAAATCTGTCACTACCCGAAGAATACCTACTTCATATCAGATAAAGGTTTAAATACGACATATACATGTTTTCTGTAAAGATTACTAAAAAGGATTGCGTGAAAGGTTACAATAAATAAAAAACTGTAACACAATTCCCCGAGTTCCATAACTAGACGCGGAAGATATTTTACATTAGTACAATACGTAATTGCACTGCGTATAGACGGAAGCGGCAACTATTGCGTGTTGAAAGAGACACGCGTGCGATTGATTTAAAACATCTCATAGACGCGTGCGCCTTGGTATGAATGCTAGTTTAACACAAGGTGGCCTTAACAAACAATTTAATCCATATTGAGTGAAACCAAGTTTCAAAGGCCATACAGCAACGCTTCCTAATGTTATAAGTAATAGCGGCATGTGATTGATGCGTATGATTCTTGTTGAAGAGAAATAAAAGTAGTATCTTACTAGTATTAGTAGTAAATTAACTTTAAGTACAAGTGATGTGTCTGTTTGTAATATTTAATCCCACCAGAAACATTCAGTAAAAAACTAGCCAAGTCTCGAGGGAGCTGCTTCTTTATCTCTTAAAAGTAATTTAATCCAGAAAAAGTTGTGCCAAGTCTAAGGTTCCTTTCTGGATGTGAACCACTACGCTGAGTTTTTTAAATGATTTTTTATGTACCTATAGTAGCAGCAGGCATTCCCATGTCTAATACAGCTGTGGGTTCTTCATCAGATACTTCAGACCTTTCATTTTTGACATCAAATGAAGCGGCCCACCATATTGAATATTTCTTAAAAGGCGATCTCTACTAGTTTGGCTGGGCTCTTTTTTTTTAATCAGGACCACAACACCAGGTACTCCAGATCTTGGATTTTCCTAGTTTCGATTTTAATTAATTTCGATTGAAATGGCTGGATCTATTGGGACGGGACTACTATTGGTAAGCAAAACTATAGGTACATGAGGAATAACTTAGGCAACTTTTAATTTAGGAACACAAAGTAGTGTAACTAAAGGCCATATTTTACTGCGGGATATCTTATATACCGCGGGTACTACCGCTGTATTTCCCGCATACATCGTACATGCTAGTAGGTATAAATTATATGTATAACTTGTCATATACCACGCGGTCCATACTTAGTCCGGGACTAACACAGGGGAGTCGAAACGAGCAGAGAGATGTTTTTTTATACAACCAATAGAATTTTGTAGAGAGAAGTGGAGCTTTTGTGGAGTCGCGACCTTTTTATTGGCTGTCTAAAAAACTTCTGTCATAAGCCAAGCAACGTAGTATTATATACTTGATTTAATGTGTAAACAAAAGGTAACTTTGAAATGATTTTAATTAAATAATGATTAATCCTGCCCATGAAAGATCAAAAGTATGAATTATATGACGGTGATATATTAAGTAATTTCTTTTACTTTTAATTACACAGCTCGTTTTGTTGTTTTCAAATTACAATTTCGTTCGTGTTACATTTTTGGCGGGAAGGTGAAGTGGCATGTCATTTCCTAAAATTTGTGTTTCACCGTATGTTAATTACACATTAATGGTGCGCGTGTTGGTAAATGAAATAAAATAGTACAACGGTTACTTTGGATTCACTCAAGTAGTCCGAGTAAGGTTTCAATGAAGTCCCACATCATCACTGAAACTTTTAAAGTATTCATATATCATAAATCGTCATCAAAATCATCACTCATCATTGTCATTGTCAACACTAATTTCTTCATTAACTAAACAAAAGAATATTTACTAATGACAAGGAAGTATCTATTTGACCTTAGCCTGCTGCAATGGAACGAATAATAAAGGTGTCATTGGCAGGGCTGCCAAACGTATGAGGTTCCCCGTACAAATACGAGATTTGTGGTCTTCCGTACACGGTACGAGGACACTACGAACCTTGTAGAAATAAGTACGAGGTTTTATAATATGACCATGCAAATCATAAAGTAGTGAAATCTACCAGAACTTCAACTTTTTACATACAAAACTACATAAGTCGCATTCTGGTTGATCAAGATGATTGTCTATCTATACATTTCATTCTCCGCAATAATCGTCTTTATCTATGGTACAAATGTCTTCCACCAGGAAACCCTCAAATGATAAAAGATTTTTATTTCATTTTACGTAATAATAATAAAAACTAACTCTTTTATATAAGTTTAACTTTATTGTATTGCGTTATAACTCCTTAAAAGAGTCGTTCAAAGGTCCCAATTTTGATTTAGCATAAGTTTAATGCGAATCAGCGTTTTCAAAATTTTTGGTTTGAAAGTCAAAATACGAGATTTTTAGCTGTATGTGTACGAGGAATTTCTTTTTGAGATAGTGGCAACTCTGGTCACTGCTGTCGCTGTCCAAGTGACAAGCAAAGAGACAAGTATCATTCTTCCAGCTTTAGTCTCGTATTTCAATTTTAGATTCTTCAAAATTATTTGAATATCTAATGCAATCGGTGTAATTATTAGATTATTAAGTAATTTAATTTTTTTCTTATAATTACTTTTCGCAATGATGACTACGTAACACTCCCGTGAAATGATTATACATCGGAAAATTTGATTTCTACTTCATGAGCAACTAAAAATAACTTTGACTGAGCTCACATTACACAGGGGTGCAGAGAGGATTCAGTGTCTTTCATTAGTGAAACTCGTGGTCGGTGCCTTATAAAATGGCTTTGGCCGTGACACGCGTGATTCTACGATGCGAAGACGCTGTAGAAACTCAAGTACTAGGTATTTGTGAGATTTAAAACAATGCTCAAAGTTTTACTACAATGTTACTGGTAATAGCGATGCAACTGAAATTAAAATACATGCAAAATGTTTCAGGTCCAATTACTGATATTTTGGATTAATTATTAATTTGCAATTGTTGGTGAAAATGTGTTAATAATATTAAGTTCAATATAATGTTAATATTTTTTGCTCACTTGAAACTAGCCTCAAATATTGTTTTTTTTTTTTTTTTGATCGATGTCTTTATTAAAGCTAATGTTCACTTCAATTATATTGATATTATTTATATAAAAAATCAATCAAGAGCAACATTTTAACATTAATGTGTGTAGTGAAGTAATTCACTCAGCCATTGTGGCACAATAATACATTGTTTATAAGAGGTTTACCAACTGGGCAGTTAACTGATTTTTGAATAAATTTTAAATAAATAAGAGGCATAGAGAATACATAAAAACTAAAAACACTTCCGTATTGTTTGTAATTATAATTTAGGACAACAGGTATTTCAATCAACCATTAGGTTGTTGGTGACTTTGAATATTAAAACGGGAATATATCCATTTAACAAGCTTTAGTGCTGTGATTTATCAACACAACCATTTTTCACCTTACCAGTTTTCCACACCAAACCATGTTCATCTACCAATCTTACAATCTATTTTTGGTTGGTCTTAACCAAAAGTCATATGAGTGCTGAATTCCCTCTAAAAACATTCTTATGATTCATATGTAGGTATATTGAATTATTACTTATGTAAAAGAATTTCTATTAACCCAAAATCATTTTGTTACAGACTTATCAGAATGTCAGCTGATGCAAGTACCTGATGCAGTGTATCACTTGATGCGACACACGGAGCTCAAAAGCTGTGATCTTAGTGGAAATGTTATTACTAAGATACCTCCTAAATTTGCTGTCAAATTTAGTTTGATTACAGGTATTACTTATTTCATTCATATTTTTATTTAACATCATAATAAAATCATGTGTGTAAATCATCTACTATATTCAAAAATTGTAAAATAAATGCAAAATTATAGCTTGACTTGTATAAAAAAAGCAATAAAGTATTTATTGGTTTACAATTCTTTTTTCTAATTGTAGAGTCTCCTTTTAAACATAAAATTGCCTGTAACAGGAGACACCACTTCCCCAAGTTTTGCTAAAAATAAAAAAAAATCACATTGTAAAAATCTGTACTTGTAACTTCCCTAATCACATGTAAATAGTAAATTAATATTACAACAAAAATATATATAGTATATCTATTTCTTAAGGGACTAATAACCACTTTACTACCATTTTTGTAAAAATTAATACAATTAAATCTCCTTTTCAGACTTGAATCTCTCAAACAATCAGATGGCCCGTTTACCGGATGAACTGTGCACTCTGGCATGCCTCCAGAGGCTGGACATCTCCCACAATACATTTGTGGGCACTTCCACATATAGCATGCCAGTGCCCCAGCCTGCACACGCTGCTTGCCCACCACAACCAGATTATTGGTAACTCTATATACAATTTTATGGTCAAGGTAATTTGGTGAACACCAAATTAGTCTATATGAGGTCTTAATATACTTTAGCTTACATAAATCTATTTCATTGTGCAGTCCTATTTGTGAAGACACTGTTGAAGATATAAAATTAAATAAGTTTTTAAACACCTTTTGAAAAGAGACCTAACACCTGTTATCTCGGGTGAAGAGCGTCAGGCATTATTGACGGAAAAAATGATTACCTACTGTTATTAATTTTCTTCAACACTGCATCTGTCATGGTCAGGCCTATCGCTTACCAACAGGTTAAAGTACTTCCATACAATTATGCCAGAAAAAACTTAATTATATTTTGTAATTATAAAGTTACCTTGCCATTTCTGCAACACCCTAAGCCAAGGTTAGAGTTCCACTTGGGTTACTCATGTAATTTTTTTAGGCTGACAGTCATTTTTGTCATGCTCGGTGAAGCTGTGTAGGCCATCTGTGGCCTGCATATGGCCTGGTGGCAAGTGAAAGGCCTAACCACGACAGATGTAGTGTTGAAGAAAATCAATAAAAGTAGGTTATCATTATTTTCCGACAACAATGCCTGACGCCCCGTCACCCGAGACGGCAGATGTTAGGTATCTTTTCAATAGGTGTTTAAAACATTATGTTTTGCAATGAGGCCATTTGTATGAGGTGCATCCTGCTGGTGGCCTAAACTCTGCAGCCTCTTAATGTAATCGTAAAGGAGGCATTTGTTCATATGTTTAATTGAGTATGTGAATTTATAAACGTGCTCATTTCTTCATTACAGAGGTAGATGTCGACCGGTTAGCAAGATCACGAGCTCTCGAGTACGTTGACCTGAGTGATAACCCCATTCCGCCGCGAATGCACGACGAGCTGAAGCAACTGTCGCGGCCGTCCGTCACCGTCTCAGACAGACAGAAAGAGGATTGGGAAGAAGATCTTATATTATAAGATAATGTGTTCTCAATTGACTTATGCATTCAGGGCCAGACATTGGAAGTGTAGGACTATTTTGATATTATGGTGCTGTTGATACTCGTGTATTGTGGCCCTAACTTAGCTGTGATCTGTCTTTGTAAAAGAGGACAATAACATTATGTATAGTTAAATGATACATGAACAAGTTTAGTCATAGGATTGCATGATTTATGCATAGATACTTTTGGAGTAAATTCTGTTGTACTTAACTAGTATTCAATGAATAAATGCAGAATTTTACAAAAATAAAACTTTAAAATTAAGTGCAATAATTCTAACATGTTTATATTTATATATAATTGAAAGTAAAAATAAATATTGTAATACATACTAGTCCATCAATTAAGTACAGTCAAACAAAAGTACTTTTTACATACTTTATTAGACAACTTAGTCTAAGCAAATCCACTAAGTATTTTATTAAAAATAAAGTTTAGTTTAAGCATTTCTTTACTTAAACCTATATTGTTTGATCAATCTGAATATGGCATTATATCAAGCTTTTTATATAAAATTATACTTTGCGTTGCAAAATGACAGTTTTATCGTTATTTATAGTAATAAAGTTATATTTGAGTTAACGATAACTTTGCTTAGTGCCCAAAGAAAAATAAATACGACTGAGATTAAGAAACATTTGCTACAATTAATCTGATTATTAGGTTATCTTATGTGTTGTGTTTTTATAAATTACATGAATTTTCTATTAAAATATATGAAACTAATTGTTGGCTTTTGATTTCACTACCGACTTTGTCCATCCCTCTTGGTACAGGTTCGGCCTACGCTTCGCTTTCCGTTACGTGGACGCCGCTCGGGAACCTTTCTGCCCCATCGGCCATCGGTTCTACATACTCTGTGCCCTGCCCACTGCTACTTCAACTTACTAATCCTCTGGGCTATGTCAGTCACCATAGTTCTCCTACGGATATCCTCGTTTCGGATTTTATCGCGTAGGAAGACACCTAACATAGCCCTTTCCATAGCACGCTGAGCAACCTTGAGTCTATTCAAGAGGCACTTAGTGACAGAACCCTTTTTTCTTCCGTATGTTATAACTGGCAACATACACTGGTCAAAGACATTCGTCTTGAGACACTGGGATATTTTGGACGAAAAGATCTGCCTTAACTTCCCGAACGTTGCCCATCCTAATTGGATTTGACGAGAAACCTTCCCGAAGTTGGACCTACCCACTTGGGCTACCTGTCCCAGGTACACATATTGGAAGGAATTTTATTGTTCTAATTCTTCCGAGGTAAATAGAGTCTTGAAAAACCTTTATTCGATCAAACAACTCTTTTTAAGTGAATAGCTTGTTTTTAAGGTACTAAACAACTAATAAACATTCCCACTTATAAAACACCCAGACCGTTACAAACGGACAAAGTCAAAACAGTCTCAACCTTTTGTTTGCGAAAATCACAGTACATATTTTGGTGGTATTATATAAGATAGGCCCAGTGTGTTTAGTCAGCTCGCAGACATGCAAACATTAAACCTAACAAAATATGGTTAGATTTTTTTAATTACAAATAAATATCGTTCTGAATAACAATACTCATCCACACAAATGTTTGCAATGCCCGGGGATCGAACCCGGAATCCTTGGTGTCGTTGCCGACGTCTTGACCATTACACCACACCTCGGAGTAATTAGACTAATAACTCCGAGCACCACACGGGTATAATTCATTGACGTGTAAACCTTATTTCTGATCCAGAGGTATATTATACTTAGAACCTCAGTTTGGATATTCATAGTTAAGGTTTGTAGCTTTCCGGATAAAACCTCATCACGACATGGCATTGTCCTGACACACGTCCTTTTGGTTTGGATTTGTCAAATTTAACGAAATAATTACATTCATTTAAAAAGCTTATGTTTTTCAAGAGGAACCCGTTTCCCTACATTTAATTCAAAAAATGGCTGGTGGTCACGGAGTGGATGATGATCCAAGTCTTAAAGGATTGAGTAGATATTTTAACAGTCAAACGAATACAGGGCGAGCAAATGTAAGTCTTTTTCTAGCATATTTTACACAAGATTCTTTCGCAGTCTCCCCATGGGGCTCGATCCTATGACCCCCCGGATAAAAGAGTGATCTTAATTTCGTTCAGACGGAGCCAGTTAGTACTTACTATTTGCTTATATTCAATTCATGAGTAATACAACTTTTAAAAAATAATCTGTGTTTTTAAAGACAGCCAAAGTTACGATGGCATGTTGTGCTCTTTACTATGTGTACTACAAGCTATTTAAAGCAAAAAAACCCGCACAAAAGTAATGAGGATGGTGTTATCGTAATGGTAAGTTGGAATTATGTTAATGATTTTAAATTCGAAATAAGGTATTTTATACTAATTGGTTTTATAAAAATATTGAGTATCTACTAAAAGATATGTAATTAAAAAGTAAAATGAAATGAAACGCGGACGCACCACAAGCAGTGTTGCCACCTTAGCCCTTTTGTAGCTAGATCTAGTACTTTTTAATATAGGTGAACTCCTTTTTTAACGATTTAACCCAAAAATAGCAATCTAGCTCTTTTTCACTGACATGAAAATATTACCAAATTATGAAGTTTTCGGCATACTAACAAGTACTGCTATTTCATCGGTCAGGATGACCTTTTTTTAGACGCACTAATAAAAAACGGCTTCATGACATGATCATTTAAGCATTTTCAGAACAGAAAATCTTTTGATGCTCAATCTAACCTTTTTTACTACTCAAAAAGCCCTTTTTCTAAAACTGAGGTGGCAACATTGACCACAATTTTTTGACACTGACAGCTACAGTACTTCGTCTTGAGAATTTTAGAATTACATAAGGCCGATATTAAATCTTAAGGTAATAAACAATCATTATTTTAAAGTATTTCAAGTTTTAATAATGTTTAAATATTAATAATGGAATATAGAATCAAATGATATTAAGATTCATTGAACAATAATAATATTTTTTATTTTAATTTCCAGAATGGCTGGAGACTCTGCTGCAGAAGAAGCCCAACTGAAGGGTCTCGCTAAAATCTTTAACAGCCAAACTAACAGAGGCAGAGCAAATGTAAGTTACACAATGGTGTTCCTTGTAAATGCGATCAAAAGTATTAGAGGTTATGTTTTAATTTCTTACACCTGATTCTACTCCATATCAGATGAAATTTTGTGAAATTTAAACCATACAATTCCATTTTTTTAGATTAATACATGCATATGTAATTTTTTAAGATTACTACATGCATATGTCATTTTTTAAAATTTAATATGTTTACTTTCAGACGGCCAAAGCTACATATGCATTCTTCGGTGCAGTTATATTATACATGACTCTTAAACCAAAGTCAAAGAAGTGAATACAATTTATATTGGTAATTTTATTTTAGCATCATGGCATATAATTCCGATATGGGCAATGTAATTATTTAGTAAATATTAAAATCATGTAAACCTGATTTGTTAATTTGGTGTTTCATTTTAGTGTAGAGTTTCATAATTTGGGAATTTTAAAGAATACAACACAGGGTTTTCAAATAAATTTGTATATTCTTAATATATGCACAGAATATAATGCTTTGGGAATAAGAACATTCATAATTCAGAACTTCACTGGTACAATATCAAGTAATGTAATATTTAAAGGAGTAAAATTCTTTGGTGACAATTCCAATATATTTTTTTTTTAATAATTTGGTGTTATTTGCATAGGCAATTTTTTTACTTTTACCATTACGAAAAACAAATGAATAATTGTAGTGTTGTGTGAAATACTCATTGTGTTCACTATACTAGTACAAATTGATACATATATTCAGTACGTAATGTAATACTAAGTGTAGCACTAGCACCAAATGATGATAAATATGGAGCAAAGCTAAAAGTTTAAGTTACAAATACATTATAAAATTATTTCTAGTACAATAGCAATGGCATTCAGTCACAGCATGTCTTGAGTAATGAGATTTAAGATTTAAATTGACAATATAAACCCATAGCTTATTATACCAAAACAATTTTATAATACCTAACATAAATATATAATAATTTATAATATTCCCTACATACAAAATAGGTTCATGATACTGCAAAATTAACATGACTAGTTTCTTAGCATTTGTTCTGCAAAATGCACCTATCATTTATCCTACCTATCAGTGATATATAATTTCAAACTTTCTTCTTTCCAATAAGATCACAGTCATTAACGCCTGGCAATTACATTGTAAATTAATTTGTTTACTTTCAATGATGTAAAGATAAAAACCGCAAGCTCCCAAGGATCCTTATTTTTAAAACAAAAATAGGCAAATTAACTTACCCGGTTGTGTTGACTACAGGTAATTATTTCAGACACAATAGATAAATCTTTTTTGTCTGTTGTACACATCCATTAACAGCAATTAAAAGGTTAAATAATAAATTACATGTTCACATTATGCTGATAATTGTTATCATTAACCAGCATGCTTACTGATAGCTGGACATACTCTCCACCTGGCACAGAGAGCTTCAGAGGATACTGGTATAGGTTTATCATGTTATAGGAAACATTTTAATACAAAATAATATCTCTTTAAATACAAAACGATTACCAGTTTTATAACAGGTATATATTGATTTAGCCATACAAAAGGCAACCATATAAAAATCTTATACTAAGCCTGGGTTCAAATATTTGTAATAAGATTTTACTTTAAGTTTCATAAATAAAGCATTTCAACTAATACACAGTTTGGAGTCACCAGAATATGACACAATCATCATTACATTATCTCACAAATTAAATATTTTATTTTCACCGATTTTTTTTTAAAATATGTGTCAAACTTGACATATTCCTGTGGTCATTCTTCAATTATAGTATAAAAAACATTACGAATATGGAATGCTGGCAGTATCGCCCCCTCGTTGTATAATTTACGATAAGTTACACTATATCAAGTCAAGCATACTTCAGTTGGCAAAATATTATTTTTTGGCTAAGCTGTAATGGATGGAATAATTAAAGTGCGATGCACGAGATAACAAAACAACATCATTTGTAAGATGTAACAAAAGTCTAGATAAGAGTCAAGACTTAGTGTCAACCATGCCAATGTACAAGCTACATAATGCACAAACAATAACATTGGCTTATATTGATACCACAATATAAGGAAGTCCCAACAAAAAAGCTTGTATTTAAATAAAAATATACTTAATAGGATATCATGGAAATATCATAACGAGTATGGTCCTATAGAGTATCCATTTATAATACTGTCATAAAAATTAACTTTTAAACAAAAGCATAAACAATCTTCGTAATAACAAGCATATTAGTAATTGCAATTTGCATGCATTTTTATCAAGTACCCTTATTTATATGAAAATGTTTATATTCAATGACAGTTAACATAAAATTAAAAAATGTTTTCATAGAACAATGGTTGGGTTACACAATGGAACAACAACAAGCAACTTATTTTCTTTTTGTTTTTTATTTGTTAAATAATATTTAGGACAAATATTCAATTGTTCCTGTTGATACCTCATAAACTTATTCTATTGCGATTGAATATTTAATGATGTTTCGCAAAAATCAACTTGAAAAATAAACACACGTCTGTTTGGCAAAGAGCTGCCGATATATATATATCGACCTTTATATGGGAAAGTACTTTTTCTATCAGGTAAGTTACAGCCATCCACCAACCCACATTAGGCCCGCGTGGTGGGTTCTGGCCCAATCATCCCGTGCCTATGCTGTGTGAGAGACCTTGTTCCTGCATGTGGATGTAATAGGCTAACAGTTAAAGCCACGTGGGTGCCCTGCTAGCTAGGCTGTATAGCGGAGGCGGCGGGGCAGGCGTGACGTCTCCTTCAGAGTCGGATTCTTCAGACGACACGCGCTCAGCCGCGCTGAGGGCAACGCGCGCGTACTCGTCCGTGTCTATGCTCTTGCAGAAATGGATCGCGTATCTGTGTTGGAAAATACCCTTTTATTTTAAGGCAAGTTACTTGTAAGTAAAACGGTCTTTAACCAAGTAAACACAGTGCGAAAAATTGTGTGAATTATCTTGAACGACACATTTTTTTATTATTATGTTTTTTCAAAGTGGTATTGCATTTTACCCTTTAGAGGTGAGGCCCAAAAAAGACGTAGAAGGAGAGCGGATTAGTGGGAAGTCTGCCACGTGAGTGTCGACCCCACGTGAGATTATGATAGTAATTAATTAGACAAGTTAGTTAGTGCTGGGATCTGTCATGGTAATCTCATGGGTTATCTTATCATTCAACAGTTAAAAAGTCGATTTCCATTATTTAAACCATTAGGTTTCTATCCAATAGAGGACTCTGAACAGTTACCTGAGTTTCTCTCTTAACACAGACTTGCACGAGTATCTTGGCATTTTGAGAAGGAAGAAACAAGTGTAGCTCTCTGGCAGGAAATGGTCTGGCGGTTGATACTTGTCCAAAACCTGTATGTTAAATAAAAAGTTGTTACTTCTATCCGATTACCTGGGCAAGAAACAATAACTATGTTCGACTTATTTTCATGATATGATAATTAAAGATTCTTTAGGACATAGATACCTAACAACAAAGTTATCTTATAACCCTTTTGACCGCCAGAGACGCCTTTAAGCGTCACATACAATAGATTTTCCATTGTGTCTGAAATCCTGGCGGTCAAAGGGTTAAAGACGACTCATTATTAAGGTGGTTTCTACACAAAGGTCATATGTACAATTTTAGTGGCGGCACATAATCATTATATTAAGAGTAGGGGATTGAGAGTGATACTACTTCCAATACATGATCGAACATAACAATTAATATTTTATTTATGAAACTACTTCATTCATGCAAATTCAGGATGTGCACTGCATATATATGCTACGTATCCCCACGTCTGTTGAACACTAGATTGTCTATGATGTCTCGATTGGCCAAAGATACCTAAATGCTACTCATCCCCTAGTCTATTGAACAATAGAATGTCTATAATGTCTCGCCATAGATACCTGCAGCACGAAATCCCTCTGCCGCGGGTCCTGTGGTGCGCGCGGCAGTCGCGTGCGGCCCCATACGAATCGTAGGAACAGCGCGCGCTCTCCGCCAGACAACTCCTCCATCACCTCCCAGAACCACTGCACCAGAGGCGCGTGCGCTTCGATACCTGACCGACACATACATATACTATATATAAACATCCACAATCTGTGAATACCGCTAAATGTATAATAAATATAAATATTGTATCCACTGACATTCGCACAGCGCCATCTAGACCCAAAACTAAACATTAGTATGAATATAGATACTAAATAACGGATAAACATACTTATATACCAATTTTATTGTAAATACATACATATTATACATAGAAAACACCCAGACCAATACAAAAAGACATGTGTATGTACACAAATGTTTGCACTGCCCGGGGATCGAACCAGGCACTATTGGTGTAAGAGCCGACGTCAACCATTACACCAGATAGGTCGTCAAATGTATAAGATTAATTAATATATACTGCATATTTCGCTCGTTTTTGGACTTTTGCATTTGAATCAGTAATATACTAGTTATCTTACAGATGGTGGGTTTTCTTAATCATCAGCTCATTAAACGTCCCCACTGAGGGGCACGAGCCTACCCGTATAGGGTGTATAAGGCCTAAGTCGTTCACGCGGGCCCCGTGCGGATTGGCCGACATCACGCACAGCCTTTGACTCTTCTCGCAGGCGTGCGCAGGTTTCCTCACGATGTTTTCCTTCACCGTAAGAGCGTCGAATAACGTACATATAATTTCGGAAATTCGAAAACACATTTGTACGTGGCGGGAACCTGCGCCTCCCGATTGGAAGGCAACAGTCCACACTATTGAACCACCATATTGGTTTTCATAGTCTAGTTTAATTACCCTTATAGCTGGCCGATGCGCGTAGTGCATGCACCGGTATATCGGGCGAACCGCACACTAGCGTCTCGAGCTCTGCGGCCGTGAACAACGCCACCAACGGCGCTGGAATCACGCGCGACATGCCATCGCGTACGGCGCGCACTTGCTCGTCGAACTCGTGCAATCTACGCATATAATATCATTATTTGTTATCCCACTGCAAGGCACAGGCCTATTTCTTATCCAACCGCAATACCAAAACAGTATTGTTATAATGATACGTCAGTATTTGTGTACTAGAAAAAACGAAGTAATATTATTGTAACACTGTTCTAAGAGATGGCAGTAACCTCCCAGAAAGAAATTAAAGATTGAGCCCGTAACCCTCCTCGCGAACCCATTGATTGGGTGGATTGGTCTGTATTAACGTCTACCAACCAAACATTGCAGCCGGGATCGCTTTTTAGGGTTCCGTAGCCAAATGGCAAAGGAACCCTTATGGATTCGTCAAGTCTGTCTGTCCGTCCGTCCGAATAACACATCCCCTTTTTTCTCTGAAACTATACTATTCAAGCTATATTATACCACGCACCACACTATTCAAATAACGTTTATGTATTCTGTGAACCGCTATTAGGTTTTAATAAGAATCTTAAAAAAAAATTAATATATTTTGGGGTTCCTCATACATTGAACTAAAACTCAGATTTTTTTTCATCGTATCCCAGCGTGTGGGGTTCAATGTGTAGATCTTAAAAAATGGTATTGAGGTTTCTTATATATTTTTATAAATTGAATAGTTTGCGCGAAAGATACTTCCAAAGTTGAAAAAATTGTGCCCCCCCCCCTCTAATTTCTAAACTATGGGGTTTATAAAATCCAAAAAAAAAAATGTACATTACCATAAAATCTAACAACAAAATTTAGTTTGAACGATTTCTGGTGCGTAGTTTTTTTTATACGTCATCAACGGTGAACTAAATACTAAAGCTATAGTAGGTGCCTAAGTAAATAAAAATTACTTTATTTTATGTTACTTGCTGCTGCGGAACCCTTCACGGGCGATTCCGACTCGCGCTTGGCCAATTTTTTATTACAAAGTGTACACTATGAACGTAAGTCAGGATGTAAGATAAGTAATATGCCCGAACATGACAGAGTGGCATTAAAGGAAACCAACAACTTATAGACAGTAGTTATTCTCCATCAATGCCACACTGCACCTGTCATCCGAGACAACAGATGTTAGGTCTCTTATACCCAGTAATTTTACTAGCTACAGTGCCCCAATCCCGAAACCTAAAAGTGAATAGCACTAGAAGTGTTATTCACTTTTAGGTTGTCTTGTTTCACGGGATAATGTCTGGCGATGTTTCCTACTTAGACGACTTAGTACCGAGTTTACCACCTAATAAACGTTTGCGTGCCTGCAGAAGCACGGAATCATCTATCGTTGCATACAACCAGGTGATTCAGCCTGTTTTGTCCTCACCAAATGGAAAAAAATCGCACGGATTGACTTCCACTATGCAGTCTCCTCATGGGATTATAATCCGATCCCCGAAATACGCTGCAATCTAATTATTAAACTACCGACGTAGACGTCTATGGATCGAAACTAAGTAAAACTGTAATAATAATAAAAGTTTACCTGTAATATAACGCCAGCTGAACGTATTCTTCCTTGTTTTCCGGAGTGACTCTTTTATGCCGAGTTGAAAGCGGCACCTCATGGCCGGCCGCCGACGGTATTGAGAATGGCAGCTCTAGGTTTTGGAGTTCCTGTGAATGTGCAAAATTCATTAATACCTTGCAACCATTCAAAGGAAGCATAGAATTAATATAACTGGTAGGCAGACACTACTTGTCTTTAACACAATAGTGTTACAACTGTAAATGGATTCCGGGCGGTTTAATAGCTATAGTTGAAATTGGGTCTTGGGAGTAGACACCATCTTGCCTTGCTGTCAAACTTTAACTTATCTCCCAGCGATACACGTGTGATGAAGATTTTAACCACCTCAAACTGAATACCCTTTTCGCGTTACCGGTACGTACCTGGTCACTTTTCTCCCCAAACTTATACTAGGATACCTAGACCCTCCCCCCCTGAAACGCCCTACACCGAGGTTCGCGTTCCACTATGAGACACCTTTAAGCCCGTTGCATAAATTTTTGGCCACTGTGAAGGCCACCTGCGAAAAGTCTTTCCGAAAAAAAATAGCAGTCAAATGTACCAGGTGTACATTTGACTGCTATTTTTGACATTGACACGATACATTAGTATTGAAAATGTCTTACTTTGTTGTTGGACGTCATGTCCCTGATGCATAGTAGTGCAGGCAAGAAGTCCTTGTCCACCTCAGCCAGGTCTTGCGGCCGTAATGGCTGCCCGGCCAGCTGCCTCCACACGCCCTCCGCCAGTGATAGCGACAGCGGCGATCCAGTTCTTATCGCGATGCCCATCAGTACACCTGAATGTAATGTACCCGGGTGTAACTTACAATATTCAAGGAACCTATTTTTTTATTTGGGTAAAAAACAATGTAGAACAATATTTGCTTACAAGTGTCATAGAAAAAGTACTATTTCTTCACCAGCATCAAGAGTGGCAACAATTTCTTAAAACACACTGATTCTACACAAATTGTAAATAAAGATAAAATGATGACATAAGACTGCGAAATCGTTACATACTAGTAGGTACCTATTTACTAATAATGTAGTTTAACACAAAGACGCACACTATGTTTAAAGTGCAAGATGTAAGGTTATCAAGTTCCCATGTTTAAAGGTCTAAGTCAACCCCAGATGCCCGTGGTGCATCCTACTAAATAACTGGCCACCTGAGAATAATCACGGTACCAGCATAGTACATAGCATAGTACGGTACCACGCCGTGTGGTCTGTCGTTGTGAAGCCGAATGCAGTAGTTAATTAGATAATGTACTCGTATGTGATAAATGAAATGGTATTGAATAAAATGGTAATGAAACGTAAAGTCTGTGTTTCTTTTCTACACTAAGACATACATTCGTATGTCCGATATGTATATTAGGTAGGTAATATAAATTTTTGCAATTCAAAAATATACAAAAAATATCTATTATTCTATTCATGCAAATAAAGCTTAAATTCAATAAATACACCCTCCATTCACACTTACCCTCCGGCCCGATGGACCGACTACTTGCGAAAGGTCGCTGGTGGAGGCTGGATGATAAAAGCGAAGGACCGGATATCTGGCGCAAAATGGGGAGACCTATGTCCAGCAGTGGACAGCGATAGGTTGAAAGAAGAAGTGTCACTTACCTAGGAATCTAAAGCAATTCAAATGTAGCGGTGTATTAGCGGTTGGTTCAGTAGGAACGCATCCGTGAAGCGCCCGCGTCCCGCGCCCGTTGGGTGTGGCCATTAGCAGCGGCAGCGAGCCATTCTGCAGTTCTTCGCACATCTCCGCTATGCTCTCGCTATATCCGCCCCCGCAGTCATCCACGCTTTCACCTTGAAAGCAACACTGCTTTTAAAACAAATGTATTCAGATATCTTAAAAAATTAAGAACGAGAAAATAAAAAGGTATTCATTTTTATACATCTTTTTTTAGCAGCCTGTATGTAAACAAAGGCCTTCCAAAACAGTCTTTGGGTAGATGGGGCAATATTAAATCACAGCCTTCTGATTAACACGTACCCACCAATCAGCAAAAGGCCCGCCGTTCCTCCTCCACCGTTTAGCTACCATCCTAATCTATCCTATCCCAATTGATCTAATCGACATGCTAGGCTTTCTGCCATAAAGATATCGATAGCGCAATCGCGTCGTTAGCCAATGCCGCAATAATGTACATACAGTTAGTGGACATATTAGAGTACACTCACCAACAAACTTGACCTTCCACACGCGGTGCGGTAAGGCGAGTGCGTCGTGGGTCAACACCGGCAGTCGCGCCACCATTTGTCCGAACACAGAGCGCATGCCGGCCGCGCCCGCTAAGCCTGACCCACCACGCCTCGCTCGACGGGCACCCACACGGGATAACTCCACTACTGGCCCGTGCTGACGGTCTCGGATCATTGTCGCCATTATGGCCTGTTTATAACACAATATTAGGTTTTTGTTAAAAAAAAACCTACATTATGTAGCATAGTGTAATTCTGGATATTAAACCAGAACCCTTTGGCTAATGTAAGATTCCTCTATCAATTGAATATCAATTTCTGATTAAACCCGTCATTTTCATATGTAATTATTTAGTGTTTTGATGTTTGTGAAAGTATAATTCTTAAATACCAATGTGTATTTCTTAGAGAAGATAGTAACATAGTAAGTAAAACTACGAGGCTTTTTAACAAGCTTCACAAAATATTTGTACCTAGAGTGTTTTTAAACAGAAACACAGGGTTGTTTTTATTATAATGCTTTACAATATACTTCAAGAAGTACCTTTCTAAACGCTGCTTCTTTGACACTGTAGAACAGCAATGTCCTTAGTTGATCTAAAGGTCCGTCTAGAATTAATAACGGCAGGTTCGGACAAACTAGCTCCGAAAATTGGTGAAGAAGAACCTGTAATTTTACAAAACTTATAAGTTCCACAAAAACATTAGGGATCTTACGGTAAATATAGGAGCTATTGAAGTCGGTACATACGGATATCTTGATTTAAGGAAAAGTGAGAGATTCTGTGACTTTCGGAGTTAATGATAAAGTATGTACTCGTATAACGTAAACGATAGATAATTTGTATACACAAATCCAGATACAATTGAAAAACTTTTGTCTGTTGCATATATGCGGCAGTTAAAGGGTTAACATTTATTGCATTGCATGGGATTGCATGATATCCTATTAAATTTCAAACAAAAACAATATACTATTATATTATTTATTTCAAGCCACTCATTGTTCTATTTCAATGAAACCACCCAATGGGTTCATAGAAATAGTGTTTCGATGTTTACATGTCTACATTTTTCAAATAAGATATTTACATTAGGAAAAGGTTAGATAGGTTAGATTAGGAAACATAACTTACCAATCTATTACAAATGATATTGATAGGCATGTCCCTCAGTAAATGGCACTCGAGCGGAGGTGCAGGCGGCGGTCGAGGCGCTCTCGCCGCTTCCACGCACAGGGCCACCGTGTGCGCACTGCCGCACGCCACCCGAGTCACCCGTTTACCCTGCTCCAATAACTTCAAGTAAACACAGTACTCCTATTAATATTGTGTCTATGAGAAATGACACGCACAACATTTTGAGGTACTATTTATTAGGTACTTTGTATTATGCAGAATAAAGAAAGATAGTTATATCTAAGAATTTTGAGTAGCTTTAAGACTTGAGTTTGCAATAAATGAAATTAATAGATCCCGCAGTTAAAATTAAGGTTTCGAACCGTAACCCCCCGCGGTAGTCAATTATTTATGAGTTTGCGCTTCGCCAGTGCCTCGCTCTCTTGTCGCCAGGATGTATAAATATGCACTGACATTCACACAACGCCATCTAGCCCCAAGTAAAGCGTGGAGCTTGTATTATGGGTACTAAACAACTGGTTGACATACTTATATTAATTTTTTGTAAATACATAAATAATATATATTGAAAATACGTATCCCGTGCACATAAAGCTGGCTTCCGCGCCACCACTGCTCACACATTATCGCGCCAAGCCCTTTAAACTGCGCGTGCCAAGTACAGGCGCGTACAAATCAACACAGACGACGGAATAACACACGCAGTAAGAAGCCAGCTTAAGGTTGCCTAGTGTCCCTGAAGTGTATGCTAGATCCACTCATGTACCTTAAATAGTTAATGCTAGTGCCGTTAAGTAGAGATTAAGTTACCTGTAATGCCATCAAAAGTCGCGGCCGCTGCGCTGCCAGTGTTGTGCCGTCTCCGAGTTGTCCCTCATCGTTGTCACCCCACGTGTACACCTCCCCCGTGTCTGTACACGCTACGCAGTGTAAGCTTCCTGCAATATTGGTATTAATATACATTTCGTAAATCTTATATTACCGCAAAAAAATCCACATTAAATTAAAAAAATGTATAATGATAGTGTCCTTAATAATATTCTTTAATTAGATATTTACATAATGGCAACTGCGGAATGGAAATAGAAGAGTAAAGACCCCATACTAGGAAAACATGACTTGGTTAAAGTGGTAAGAAGCCAATGGGCGTTACAGGCTAGTGGTCGATCGGCCTGAAAGATTTTTGGGGAGGACAATGCTCATCAATGGACGTGATGACGTATGCTGTGATGACTGATAATGTGGTGTGATAAATACAATAAATAAAGTTTAACACTTTTGAGTTTTATTTGATAAATATTTATTTATTTATCAATACTCTAATAACAACTTTTTTTAACACTTACTTCAGCTGAGCAACTTAAAAAATACTATTTTTAAGTTATTGTATACAAATATCAGTTTTAACTGCTTAATGAATAAATAAAATTTAAATTTAATGTTACCGGTAGCAATCGAGACGATCATTTTTCCTTGCATGCCTGTAACTCGCATCGGGCGCCTCACATGTTCGTAGCTGCCGTGACCTAATCGGTGGTAATCACCCTTTCCCCTGCAGAAATATTAGAAAATAAATAATTACGGTCATAAAACACATAATGCCACTTTGTAGCAAAATATTGTGACATACCACGTGTATACGCTTCCACATTGGCATAACGCGACAGAAAATTGTGATCCGCATTCAACTTTGATCACACGCAATCCTTTCAAACAATCTATTCGCATTGGTACTTTACATCCTTCCGAACCGCCCCGACCTGCGCATAAAACAAACTATATGAATAAAAATCCTGATATGCTTATATAAACAATAAACTAACTAACACGAGCACAATCACTAAGAAATATCAACTTATTGTTATATTTGACATGAAATTATTCATTAAAATTTTGACCTTAAGGCGTCATTAAAAGGGTACAAAATTAAAAGCACGAGCATTCTATGACGCGTAGCAAGCGACGTGATCATTAATGAAAATTTTGCCCAACTGACGTAATGGACAAAATTTTGCCGCGGACATTTACTGAATGAGATTGTGCATCTAGTTAGTGTATTGTTTATCTAAGCTGATATATCAGAACATTCATAACTTTTAGTATATAACAAGGTAACATAAATTAACCTAATTTGCCATAATCTCCATCACCCCAAGACCACACATTGTCGTCGTCAGTTATACAAAGCGTCTGGGCGTCGCCGGATCCGCAGGCGACATCTATCACTCGGTACATAGACAAAGCTTCCACCTGGAATACAAATACAATGTATTTGCGAATGTTGTTTATAAATATAATGTCATGTGTCTATATCATGGTCAATAAAACTGCCATACCCATCAAGTTATTTACGGGCCTCACTTATGCTATGAGCAAATGCAAATTTACAAGCATTTTCAAAATTCATAATTTATCGTCCAGTGGTTCACCTAGTAAAAAGTCTGAGATATCAGACTTAAAAACTATAGTGAAAAGTGAAGTACGTATTTGCCCAATTGGCGCGATCATAAACCGATCGCTTTAGTCACAACGATATCCTTGAAGCCTTAAACGAATATTATGATGAAAATAAAAACATATCAATGGAATGTCATACCATCTTGGGCACTAGCTGATCCTCAGAGTCCCCATGGCCCAGCCGTCCGTACCGTCCCTTGCCCCACGTGTAGATACGCCCGCGGGCCGTGAGGCAGGCCGAGTGAGCTCCACCACACGCTATAGCTACCACCTCCAGCCCTGACAGAGCTGTGATCAGTTTTGGACGATCGTAGCTTCTGGATATAAATTACGCACAATTAATTACTTCTTGACAGCGCAGACAGCGCAGATTATTATCAAAAATAAAAACCTTTTAAAGACTAAGCAATAAAAAAATATATTATTCACCCCCCTACTTTACCTAATGTAAATATTTAGTTATTTTGTAATTCTGTTATCCCATTCCCCCTTTAACCAATTATTTTGCCCCATGCGCGGAGCACTAACATAATATTTTAATAATTAAATTACAAAATAATCTTAAACTAAAAAGAGTACGGACCATGAGTCTGTAGATGTAATTTTATTAATAAAAAAATAAAATAAAGACTAAGCAAAGTTTTAAAGACTTCAGTTTAATACAACGGGCTTTTAAAGTGTACTCAACTAAAGAGTGACTAGAGTAGGGGTGTTGACTAGGGTTATAACCCAAAAAATGGTCAATTCATGGAAATAATGAAAATATTAAATAACGTAGGTCATTTCATAAGAGGAAACTTTATTAGTATGTATGAAAAAAGGTGTTGGAAATTATATAAATTTTCATAGCATACACAAATACACAGCCCATACAATAAGATGTTATTAATAATAAGGATTCAATGTAAGGATACTAACACTCGATTGCCGTGACCCAGTTTTCCATCCTCTCCTTCGCCCCAGCTGTATACATCTCCATCGGAAGAGAGTGCAAGGCAGTGTTTACCTCCAGAATTGCATGCGACCTGGCAACAACATAACATATAAATATTGAACAAATCATTGGCCAACCATTGAATGTATCTTCATAATTTTGTTGTGCTGAGTTCTAATAATACAATTCATATCAATGAGTATTAAAAAAGAGAACTCGTATACACAAAGGTTTTTGAGTAGATAATAAATAATGCATTTAAAATATGTGTACCTTCGTAATGAATACGTGTTGTAACGATGACAGTAACGTCGGCTGCGAAACTGAGTCGATGCCACCGATGCCTAAACGGCCTCCCGCACCGTAACCTGAAGCAGATATCATTTTTATTTCGTTGTTAGTCGCAAAGATACAGGTATCCAGTATTGAGTCCTTAACCCTTTAACGGGCATAAGGGTTTTGAACTTTATTGGAAGTCAATAAGTTTCAAATTATGATGGGAAAACACCACTGCCTTGAAAAGGACTAAGAAGGACGCTTTATTGGTCAAGAAGACCATAAGACCTAACAGTCGTCGAAACCCATAATATTTTAGTATTTAGGTACATTACAAAGCCGATTAATATTTTAGTAGGTATATACAAAATTAAAAAGTGGAAAGTGGTGATTCACAATCCATTACACACGATTTTTACTTATGTTAAATTTCATCCTAAGCACAGACACTTTTATTTTGTTACAACAGCACTTAAACTTCCATTTCTTATTTCTATCAGATCATTTATACCACAATCTAATTTCAAGTAATTCAGCTTTATGGAGTTAAACATACTTTAATAATAAATAATTTCATATTCACGTGATAGACCATAATACTCACCAGTAGCGTACACCTTCCCATCGGGAGTGACCGCGAATAGAGTCTGCTCCCCACCGACCAACTGCACCGGGTTGAGTGTAGCAAGGGCGTGGCACGGCGTGGGCGTTCGGACCTTCGCACCTTCCACGCCGCCTAACTGACCGCGGTGGTTGTGACCCCATCCGTACACCGCACACCCTAGCGATCCTCCACTCCACCAGCCCGTCCAATCTTCTGGCCGTCTAATATAGATAGGAATATTGTATCATCATTCATTGATCAAAGTCAGTTTTTGCCTGATAAACTAGCGGGGCCTATAAATCCTTAAGTGTTTCTAGAACGAGACTCAACGTTGATCTTTACTTAAATTGAGTAAGAATGGGATAGCGCTATATACGATTAATAGCGACATCTCTTTCCAACTCTATTCAAGTAAAGATCAATGCTTGAGTCTCGTTCTAGAATACGGGCCTTGGAATCTTTGTACTTTGAGCTTGTACATGGTGAATTTTGAATCATTGGCAACCATTCAACCTATTGTTGTACACGTAGTCTCGATTTCACCCTGTATATAACATTAAGTTAAGCAAACACAAATATGTGTATACACCTTTTAGTGTTATATTCTCAATGTATGACTTTCTATAACTTCATGTTAATAGAATACTTGGCAATGTAGATGTTAACTGCCATAATAATTATATCACATCAATTGACTGCTCTAAAAAAACTTCATGTTTCAATGTGGTAATTTTAAGTAAGTATTTAAAACATCGGTTTGATTAATGGGAAAAAAACAGTAAGCCCTAGGCACAAAAATGTACTTACTTATTACCCATGCA